>PVIJ01025694.1:0-10258 GCA_004024925.1 Scalopus aquaticus
CCCTCCCCCACACCCCTGCTCCTCCCGACTCCCCCAGTGTGTGGATGGACACGGGAACCTGCGTGGCCCCCAGATGCTGCTCTGGACAAGCCCAGCGGCGACCTGAGGGAGGCCCGGGCAGGAGGCCAATGGTCAGCTTCCGCCTGACCCACAGGGCTCCGGGCTGCACGGTCCTTCGGAGGCGCCCCGGGGCAAGGGCCGGCCTGTGCCAGCCCCCCAGGCTGGACGCAGCGGGGCCCTGGGCACCTGCGGAGCTGCAGAGCGGGCCGCCGTGGAGGAAGCTCCGTCCGTCTGGGTGGGGACGGGGGCACCCCTGGGATCACCAGGCCCCAACCACGGGCCACCAGGGCGGGGCGGGTGCTCCCGGCGGTCAGGCTGGGGCCAGAAGCCTCACAGGGCTCCTCTGCTGGCCGGCGGGGGTGCGCGTGCCCATGGCCTTCAGAGGCGGGGTGGGGACAGGTCAGAGAAGGGAACCCACAGCCCCGCTCGCCGCACCCTCCGCCGGCCTCCCTAGAGACCAGTGCCCGTGCCTGCAGGCCGGCCTGTCCGGCGGGGCAGGGTGCAGCTGGAGGCCGGGTGGCCACACGGGGCCGACAGGGCGGCACAGGTCACCGGGGCAGGTGAATGTGGCCAGCACTGGCATCCCCTGCAGTCGGGGTGCGTGGCAGGCTGAGAAACCGGCGGCGGTCACCACGGTCCAGCCTCGGAGCTGCCGGCCGGAACGGAGCCCCAGGCCACAGGCTTAGAGCAGCTCAGGGGCCAGGAGACCAGGTGGCCCGGGTGTCCTTGGGCAGGGCCACGGGCCTGACCACCAGGCATCCGCCCGTGTGGGGGCGTCCCAGAGCAGGAGTCGGCATTCACACAGGCCGGGCCAGGAGGGAACAGGGCCCCGGGCCGCCTGTCTGCCCTCAGGGCCCTGCCCAGGGCCGGCTCTCGGGACGCGCCCTCTGGACACCTGGAAGTCCTGTCTCCAAGTACACAGGCACCGCGGCCTCCTGCAGCTGAGTGGGCAGGCCCAGTCCCGCCAGTGCGAGCCCCTGCGAGCAGGTCTGTTGGAGCAGCACCTTCCCTTCCCTGGGGCTTGGCCCGAGGAGACATATTGATGGGCTGGAACTGGGGCAGGGGCAGCGGAGAGGGAGGGGCTGTGGGGTGTGGATGGGGAGTGGTTGGCCTTGGGGGAAGTGGACCAGAGTGGGCGGAGAGAGAAGGGGAGCAGGGCATGGAGGTGGGGCCCAGATGGGGCGTGCTTTGTGACTACGCTTCCACAGGAGACTGGCTTTTAATAGCCAAGGGGTCTGTTGGGGAAGCAGAGGCATAAACCTAAAAGGCCCGATAACATCTTTACGGCCTGGGCAGGGAAGGATTTCTTGAACAAGGTCCCCAAAGTACAAATGGCAGAAGAAAATCCTGATGATCTTGACATTCAAAATTTTAAGCTTCTATTCAAAAGACACCTCTGTAAATAATGCGGAGACACAGGCCCAGGCTAGAAGCCATGGGGGATTGAGGTGCGGGCTGAAGGGGGTCCCCCTCAAAACCCGCAGGAAGAGGCTCGCGGCCAAGTAGACCGGCGGGCAGAGGTGGAAGAAGGCGGAGGAGATACTGGACAGCGCGGGACTTTGAGGGCAGCGGGAATGCTCAGAGTGGGGGCGAGGCCTTTGGGGGGCTGGCAAGCAAAGCCCCTGACCCAGCAGGGGGGGCGCGCGCATCTCCGCCGAGCACAGACACTCCTGCGCCGGCGAGTGGGGACGCTCCTTGTCTGTCCCGTCCGTGCCGCAGCGGGTGGCCAGGTGGCCACGGGAGGACGGGCCACGCACGGTGCGCGCTGAGGACACCGGAAGGTCTGCGCCACGAAAGCAGCCGGAGCGCCGCTCTGCTCCCGCGTCCCCGGGGCGCGCCCGGCTCCCAGGGCTGCGGAGTGACCGCCAGCGCCCTCGCGGTGGGGTGCCGGCCAGGGCCGCCGGCCTGAGGGGCCGGCTCTGTGCGGGGAGGAGCGCACGGGCGCAGGGTGGGGGGGCGCTGTGCGCGGAAGTGCGGGTGCGGGGCTGCGCGTGTGCTCGGTGTGAGCACGCGCCCCGACACGCGCACCCAGATCCCCGCCCATGCGAACGTCGCACACCTGTATGCGTTCCCCAGGGTGCGTGTGAGTGCAAACGTGTGTGGGTGTGCATGTGAGTCTGAGCAGTGAGGCAGAGGTGAGTGAGAGCGGGGGTGAGTGACGGGGTGTCTGGAGCGTGCGCCCTGCTTGGGCGCGTGGGCGTGCCTGCGTCTGGGATCTGCACTCTGAAACTGACCCGCTCTCCTGCTGACCACGGCGCGGCCATCCCTGCGACGTGAGCCCTGGGGGGCTCTGGGCGAAGGCGGGTAGGGGCCCAGGCTGCGCGGTGGGGCAGCGCTGTGGTGCGTGCCCCCCAGCACTGGGCCCCGGGGGCTCAAGGATGTTCCCGGCAGGTGCACTACCCCCACCGTCCAGCAGGTGGCGCCGCCCAGACAGGTTTGCCATGGCTGTCGGGGTTGGGCCCCACCTCCTGGTTGCGGTGGGGAAACTGAGGCCAGAGGTGTTCCCTCCTCTGCAGGCTGGGCCTCTGGCCCGCAGCTTTCCGCCACCCCAGGAACTCCCCTTTGTGGTGCCACCTGCTCACACCTGTGCTGTGCTGGGGGCTGGGAGCAGCAGGCAGTAGTGGAGATGGCGCCCCGGAGCCAGGTCACCCGCGGGCAGGCGTGTGCCTGCAGCACACCACGCCGCATGGCAGCAGGGCTCCCGCGACCCACCAGCCCTGTGAGACCCAGCCTCGCCCGTCAGCTGCGGCTCAGGCCTCACCAGCCCGGGGCACACCACCCTGCCGCAGGAGGGCGATGTGGGGCGCTGTGTCCCCCCACGGCCCGCGTCTAAGCCTCGGGTCTCGGGGCAGCCTTGTCTGGAGGCAGGGTCTGGGCGGGGAGACCAAGCGCAGTCACGGTGGAGGAGGGCGCCTCACCCTCTGCGGGGTCCTCTAAAAGGGGGCTCGGGGGAGCGGGGGCCCAGGGCCGGGAGGCGGAGATGGAGGGAAGCCCCAAGGTGGCTGGGGTAGGAAGGACCCCCGCCCCAGAGCCACGGGGCCAGCTCTCCGGTGTCAGCCGGCGGGGCCTTGGTCCTGCAGCCCCAGGAGGCCCGGCTGAGGCCGCGAGTGAGTCGCGTGGGCAGGAGCTGGGCCTGGCGCCCGAGGGCGGCTGGTGCCAACCCCCCTTTCTCTGAGCAGCAGGCAACTGGGCGCCCGGGGGCTGGGGTGCCCCCAGGGGAAGGCTGCTGCGCCCGACCCCTTGGCCTGGCTGGCCCGGATTGGTTGGAGGGGCAGCACCCAGGCCTCCAGCAGGGCCATCGGCCAAGCTGGACAGAGGCTGGAACCAGGCCACAGTGACCCCCAGGCGCTCCCCGGGACCCCACCTGCGTCCCCCTGTGCCTGAGCCCCGAAAGCAGAGACGGCAGCCCAGGGCCGGCAGGAGCACAGGGCGGCAGGGCGGCATCGGGGCTGCGGCGTCGGAACCTCCCCGTGCGGATCCGCCAAGCGGCTCTTTTGCAATAAATACACAAACGTTGCCGGGGACAGCGGGGTTTGCCGGGATCGTGAGCCGGCGCCGCCGGCCCTGCCCCCTGTTCCGGCGCGCTGCCTGCGTGTGTAGCCGAGAGTCGGGGGTGGTGGGGGCTGCCTTGCTCCAGTCTCCCTGCCAGGCTTTCTACCACCCAGGCCCCCAAATTAACCCGGGGGCCTTGGACGAGGGCAGGGACTCGACAGGCCTCGCGGGGCTGCGGCTGCGACAGCCCCTCTCTCGGGTTCCAGCTGGGGAAACCGAGTCCCCCAGGCGGGGGCTCCCGTTGGGGTGACCCCCCTGCTCAGCCCGAGCACCCACACGTTTGCTCCCTGCATCTCAGGCTCCGGCTCGCTGTGAGGCCGCGCCTCACCCCTGCTATGCAGCTGCCGCCCCCCTTGGACGCGTGACCTCCGGCCAGCCTGCCTGGGTCGGCCCTGCTGTGCCCCTGCCCCGCCCTCGGAGGCCCGCCGCTCCGTGGCCCTGCACAGCTGGCCGCGTCTCTGTCCCGGCGGCAGCTGTCCTGTTCCGGCGCAGACTGTCAGGGAGGGGCCTCCACCGCTCCAGCTGCCGGCACGGCCTGGGGGACCCTGGCCGGCTGTTCCGGTCACAGCCGGCCCCATTTCCCTTCCAGGAAACCGGCCTGTGGCCCGCTGGGGTTGGGGTGGCCCTGCGCACCCCGCAACAGCCTGGAGGCCCTCCTGCCTGTGGGTCCAGGGCTCGGCAGGACCGGGCCCGGGATGGGCGAGGGTTCCCCCAGCCCAGCTGCGGTCCGACTCCACTGGAGCAGGGGCCTGCGGGGGTCGTGGGGACTGGGGGGTGGTACCACATCTTGCTCCCGCCGACCTTGACCGGGGGGACTCGGCCCTGACTCAGTGGGAGCAGCCGGGCGGCCACTCGGGGCCCATCAGCCAGGTGGAGCGGGCACTGCGGGTCAGGCCTCCTCCATCCCCGCCCCGGCGGCCGTGTGGCCCCGCTCTACCCCGAGGACAGCCAGGTCTGGGGCAGCGTCTGCTCACGGTGGGTCCGAGGCCGGGTCCAGGCCGGCTGCCGTGGTGCTCCCCTGGGGCTGCCGGTCTGCGGCCGTGCAGGCCTGGGGCCTCTCGGAACATGGGGACAGCAGGGAGGGGCGCAAGAGCGGGTGCCCAGGCAGGCCGCCTCCGCCTCCCCGCTCTGTCTGCAGCGGTCAGGCGGTGCCCAGGGGCACCTCGGGAGGCTCTGGGCTGGCCACTGCCCGCCTGCTCCCGACGGACGGTCGGCGGGCACAGAACACGCCACAGCGGGGCCGCCATGCAGACCCTGGGCCCCTGCGGGGGTGTCGGCCAGGGCGCCGCTGGCCCTCCACGCCCCCGAGGGTGTGCACGGCACAGCCTGGCTGCTGCAAGGGGGTTCGGGTCCCGGCCCCACAGTTTCCTAGCTCGCAACTTCTGCCCTCGAGCCCTTGGTCCCCTCCTCCGTAGCACGGGGCACGTCAGTGTGATGACGGGCCGTGCCCGCTCAGTCACTGCTAAGCTGCCACCCACCCCCGCCCCCAGCCCCACCCCCACTCACGCAGCCACCCTCACCCCCACTGTCGTTAGTCCTTTCTGTTTCAGAACATGGACTTTCCTCCCTGAGCGTTTCCGCGTGCAGATCACCAGCAAAACTCCAACGCTTTAGAAACATGGTTTTGCGTGTGGAAATGCCGCCCTGTCCCCTCTGCCCTCTGCCTCCCCACTCAGCCCCAGGATGAGGCTCCCAGGCCCAGAACCAGCAGAACCCTGCGAATCCCACCCCCGCCGCCCTTGCAGGACCCTCTTCCCACGAGGACCGCGGCCCAGGCGCCTGCTCTCCTGGCGGACGCCCCTGCCAGGCTCCTGCGGCTCTGGGGGGCTGAGCTCATCACCGGGCCAGCGGCTGAAACAAGCTGGGGAGGCTTCGTCCTGGAGAACCCAAACCCGGCGGGGTCTCCCAGCTGCAGTGCCCTGGCGCGCAGGCCGGACTCTGCTGCTGGCCGCCTGCCCTCCCAGGGCGGGCAGGATGCTGGCTTCACCGCCGGCCGGCAGGCCCCTGGGGACTCCTGCACGAGGCAGTAGAGGGGTTTCTGTCCTGAATTCCCCGGTTTGCCCCGCTCCAGACGCCCCCTCTGCTCTGTCTCCGTTGCGCGCATCCTCTCGGTTGCTATGGAAACTGGGGGTTTGCTTGCCGCTTCCTTCTCCGGGCCCACCTCATTGATGTCCACGCACCGAGCCCAGGGACGCTGGCACGCGCGTCAGGCAGGGCAGCGGGGTATGACCCCTCAGCGAGGACCACAGAGGGGTGGAAGAGCGCGGAGGCAGCCGCCGGGCCGGCCATGGACGCCTCGGGGAGGGGCAGCGGCCGGAGCTGGTCAGGGCCGGCCGGGCAGGGTCCGCCAGGGAGGGGTGTTCTCGGCAGGTAGGGGCGGGGCCTGATGGGCAGCGGCGGCGCGGCTTGAGACCGCACCGGCTGCGGAAGAGACGGGCCTGGGTGGTCTTTTGCCCCGCAGACAGCAAGCCCCCTGGTTTTGAGCAGGGGTGAGTTACACGGGACCTGGGAGGTTGGGGGGGTCAGTGACAGCAGTCCCGGAAATACATGATGGGGGCGGGACTCCGTGCTGATGACCAGAGGGGAGGTAGTTCTAAGGGCGCAGGAAAGAGCCTGGCGGCCTGGGGAGGGGCCAGGCCTCTGGGGGCGGGGCCAGGCCTCCTGGGAGGAGCCAGGCCTCTGGGGGCGGGGCCAGGCCTGGGGAGGAGTCAGGCCTCTGGGGGCGGGGCCATACCTCCTGGGCGGAGCCAGGCCTCTGGGGGAGGAGCCAGACCTCCTGGGGAGGAGCCAAACCTCTGGGGGCGGGGCCTGCCTCCTGGGGGCGGGGCCAGCTGCTGGCTGGTTGGCCAAGGATAACAGAAGATGTCCCTCCTGGCTCCCTGCGGCTGCGTCGCAGGCTGGTTTCCACAATGCATCTGTGTTTCTGACACAGTTGTAACCATCTGGCCAAATAGTACCTTTCGCTATTGCTGCCAGGCCTGTGCCAGGAAGGACGGGAGCACCTGGTGCCCACCAACAGAGGCTGCTGTCAGCCCAGCCGGCCCACTCGGTGAGGGCACAGCCCCGGCTCTGCGGGAGCAGGCCCCCGGGACAACTCGCTGGGGAAAGGACAGCGGCAAAGGAGTGGCGTCCCTCCCTGCTGGCGGGGCGGCCAGCCATGTGGAGACCCTGGAGCTGGGCGTCTCCTCGCCTCGGGCGCTGGCCTGGGGAGCCTCCCGCTGCCCTTCCCAGCCGGCAGGGAGCTGTGTGTGGACATGGCAGAGACCAGATGGGGTGCTGCGAGGCGTGGGCTTCCTCGCCCCCCAAGGCGCCCAGACGCAGCTGTCCCTCCTGCTGGCTCGCTCCCTTCCCCAGCTCCCGGGCTGCAAGAGGGCGGCCCCACCCCACGTCTGGTCCAGGAAGGGGCAAGTGGGAGCAGATGGCTGCCCCCCGGCTTCCCAGGAGCCCCCCAGCCTTCACTCGGCTCCCCCACGGGCTGTTTGGCCGGGACCGGGACGCCCGGGGGCCGTGGACTCCGGTGGGAGAGGGAGTGGCTCGGTGTGGAAAGCAGAGCCTGGGGTGGCTGCGCAGCCATCCCTCCTGCCAGCTGGCGGAGGGGACGGGCCAGGTGACAGGTGAGCTGGCAGATGGCCGCCGGCGGGGGGCGGCCGTCTGCGAGGTAACAAGGCAGCTCATTAGCAGGCAGTTTTCGTGGGCAGTGGCCAAGAGCCCAGCCTCAGTCCAGCTCCCTGGCCCCGGGGCGAGGACAGAGAAGGCCAGCGTGTGGGCCTGCCGGGCTGCCCCTCCGCGGCGCCCGGCTCCGGATCGGCCGAGAGCAGCGCAGCCGCACCAGCCTGGGCGCTCCGGAGCCCACCAGCGCCACGGCGCAGCCCCTGAGCACCTGCGGTTCCCATCTCGCCCGGGGGGCAGCCCGGCCCCTCTCCCAACCTGGGGGCGGCGCCAGACACCCTGCACACGCAGCCAGCCCCACGGCCGGCCCAGCCTGCCTGCCGCCTGAGCCGCCCCCTGGGGCCTCCGGGTGTCCTCAGCTGGGGCCCACGTCCAGGGCCGCCGTGGCCGCCTCACCTCTGCGGCGCCCCGCGGCCCCTGGCCAGCCCCTCACCCCAGCATGGGCGTCCCTGCAGGGGCTTGGGGTGTCGTCTGCCCAGCATTTGCCCCTGCCCTGTCCTTGCTGTCCGCTGTCGGCCTCTTGCCTGCTGGTCCACAGGCCCAGGGCGGGGAGGGGCTTGCCAGCGTTATGTTAGACGGAGGAGGGGTCCCCGCCCGCAGCTACACCGGCAGTCACGCCCCACTCAGCCTCTGTGGCCTTGGACGCTGTGGCCCTGCCCGCCGTGGGCACCCACGGAACGGCCCTCTCGGGCAGCCCGCTGGCCCCGCCTCTCTCTCGGCACGACACTGAGGGCCACGCAGGCCGTCCCAGGAGTCGGTGCTGCCTTCTTTTTTCACGGCCAGCTAATATTCCGCAGTGGGGGTGCACCCTTTGTTACCCACTCATCAGCGGATGGGCGTGTGGGTGGTTTCTTTTCATTTGCCTTTAAAATGCATTTTTCCTCGCGTCCTTGCTTCTGGGAGGACCCAGAAAAGGAGGAATAACAGTCGTGCCGAAAAGGGCCGGCACCCTGTGCCGCCCGAGCTGCATGTGTCTGGACAGGGCTGCTGAGAAGCTTGCCGCTTAAACGGTGCCAGCCGGGGCATCAGGGGTGAGTCCTGGCCTGCGCCCGCGCTGCCCGTCCTGGACGCGAGGTGATTCGCAACAGGCAGCGTCCTCGTGAAGGCCAGTAGATGGAAGCCCCACCTCGACTTCCACCTGGGGTGCTGCCCGACCTCCAAAGCCCATATAAGGGAGCTAAGTCCTCGAGGGCTGAAGGAAAACTCCTCTGGGGAAAAATAAAATGGAAATTAGACTTTGAACGGATAAAGTATGTGTGTTGTTGGTAGACGTTTTACTGAAACGTGGCTGACAGGCAACATGTGCAGAGCTGAGGTCAGGCTGGTTGGATTCTCACTGGGTGTACCCAGCGGGCACTGCAGCATCTGCCGCTCAAGACCCATTCCAGAGCCCCTCGCTGGGCGTGGCCCGAGGGTATCCAGCTTGCCCCTCGCCCCAGCGTGGGTCCCGGACCCATGCATGTGCAATCAGCCTGTGCGCCTTTCTCTCCTCCTGGGCTTCTCTGTGCTCATGGCTGCGTGCTGTTCCACCGCGTCCTCTTCTGCTCATCGCTGCGTGCTATTCCACCCCAGCCTCTTCTGCTCATCGCTGTGTGCTATTTCACCATGACCTTTTCTTTTCATCTCTGCGTGCTATTCCACCGCGTCCTCTTCTGTTCCTTGCTGCGTGCTATTCCACCCCGGCCTTTTCTGTTCATCGCTGTGTGCTATTCTACCGTGTCCTCTTCTGTTCATTGCTGCGTGCTATTCCATGGCATCCTTTTCTGAGTTCATTCTGTCAATGGATGATGTTGCCATTCATGCTGCTGTGAACATTCTCTTATGTGTGTCTTGGACAATGGGCTAGTTTCTGCTGGGTATACGCCCGGGGCTACTCCCACACCCTTGGATGCTGTCCTCCTTCCTTCCTCCCCTGTCCCCCCTCCTCCCCTCCTTCCCCCTCCCTTTTCCCTCCTCCTTCCTCCCTCCCTCCCTCCTTCCTGTTTCTCAGTCCAACAAAGCCTGGGGGTCTTGGTGACTGTGTGTACTTGGCTGAGAATCAGCAGCTTGGCATCTGCCCCTGGCTCCCCAGAGACCTTGGGCAAGGCTTGGTCTCATGTTGCCCAGCAGGACCGCTGTGGGTGGGGGCGGGGTGGGAGATGTTCCCAAGGACAGACATGACTCCCGCCCCTCCCAGGGAGCCAGGACTAGCCGCAGGCTGATCGCAGGCCTGCGGCTCAGGGTGGAATGTGTTTATGAGCTGGAGCCCAGGAACGCTGGGTCCCGGAGGCCAGCCACCCCACCGGGGCCGCCCACTGCTTCCGCTCCCTCGGGCCTCCCAGTGGCGAGGAGGGAGGCTGCCCGCGTGCCAGCCTGCCCAGGGGTCACGCAAGTCGGGGAGGGTCTCTCTGCTCCCCCAGGGGAGGGTCTCTCCGCTCCTGACCACGCTCACGAGGCTCTGGCGGAGGCTTGGGAATCGGCGCGGAACGAGCCCTTTCCACCTCCCAGGCCCAGGCGCTGCCAGAGGACCTGACGCGGTGCCCTGAGAGAGGACACGTGCTCTCGGCTGGGGCAGACCGGCTGCTCGCAGCGTCCAGGGCCCCGTGGCTGTGCCGCTCTGTCCTGCCCCACACCCCCACGGGCCTCCCCTGCTCTGTGTCCCCAGAGGAAGCCTCCCCCATCCCCTGCCTCCGTGGCCCCTGTGTGCACCGGTGGCTGGGGACACGGCTGTCTTGCCACTGTGGCCAGCTGGCCCTGAGGGACACAGCCTTAGAAAGAGTGGGCTAAGCCTCAGCGCTCACAGGCTCCTGAGGAGGGGGCCGCCTCCCCGCTCTCCCGCTCTCCCGCTGACTCAGCTGCCTGCCTGAGCTGGATCCACTGATACCTCTCCCGCCTCCTCCCTCCTCGTGCCACAGCCACACCTCCCACATGCCGCCCCTCTTCCCCCATCCGTTCTCCTCCCCCACCTACGTCTCCGTCCCCTTTCCCCTGCCCTGCT
>PVIJ01025695.1:0-10257 GCA_004024925.1 Scalopus aquaticus
GAAAAAAAAAAAAAAAAAAAAAAAAAAAAAAAAAAAAAAAAAAAAAAAAAAAAAAAAAAAAGAAAGTATATTTCCACATAAAAACGTGTACAAAAAGTTCACGGAAGCTTTTATTATGGTAACCGAAACCTGGGAACAGCCCATGTAATCAACCAAAGTGGAACAGATAAACAACTGATAGTGTATATATGCAAGGAACTACAATTCAGCCACTCAAAGCATTAACTACTGATGACCAGTAATGGCACAGATGAGTCTAAAACATGCTGAGCAAAAGAAGCCAGACACAAGAGTAAACACCACACGACAGAACAGCAAATGAATCTATGGTAACAGAAAATTGATCTATGGTGGCCTGCATCCTGCAAAAGAGGAGTAGTTGTAAAAGTTCATGAGAAAACATTTATATAATTATTTTTTGTTTCTGTGGTGGCATAGTCGGGTGCATACAATTTATCAAATCTTCAAATAGTAGATTTACAATAGTGTATATTTATATATGTTGTTTAAGAACCATGAGGGAGCTGATATGTTATTCTACTGGCACAGTTCAGTGTAATAGATGATGAAGGAGAAAGAGAAGAAAAGCAGAAGGAGAGATGGATGATGGATGGATGGAGAGATAGGGAGACAGTCGATGGATGAATGAAAAAGCAGCAACACATATGTCAGGTAACAAGCTCTTTGTATTATTCACACGTAGAAAATTCATCTACTTAGAAAATCAATTTATTCAAATTAGTTTCCATGCCTAGAACTCAAGTTGAGGCAATGAAAACTGATGAAACTTTACAGACGCGTGACAAATTAAACCTTGCACACGAGGGTTGAAGAACAATTTCTTCTGCTTATAAACAGAAAAGGATATAAAACAGGGGGAAGAGAAAACTTTGATTTTTGGAGACAGGATAGTAACCTTACCAAAATCTCTCCAGGAAACATATAGCCTGGGGTGTCAGCTTTAATGAAGTAGAAATGGCTCTTGAAAAAAATCTTTGCAATATTTTTCATGACTAACAGAAAGTTTACACACTCACATGATACATAAACATGCACAGGCAAATACATAGCCACACATGTAAACCTGCTAATTGAGATGATTTTTGTTATTCTCTGCTTCCATCCATTTCCTGCATATCACCAACAGGGAATCTGAGCAGCGGTGAAATACAATACTGTTTGTTACAAGCAAGTCTTTCTACCTTTCTGGATCTTAGTTTCCTTATGCATTAAAAATGATGAATGGGAACTTGATAACATTTAATATATACGTATTAAACTTTATTAATCTATGACTTATATTTGGAGTTCTGGTGATCTATGGAAACAATAGAAAATTGTGATAATTCCCTTTTGCTTTGGACACCTTTCTCTTTCTGGAGATACTTGTCTGTAGATTGTGTTTTCAGAATCCTCTTGTCAGACAGCTTTCAGTTGGAATAGGCCAATCAGGGGCAAAGGCAGAAGAGAGAACAGTCCTAGGTAGAGATAATGGATTCTTCCCCCGAATTCTCACCCTGTTTGGTGTTATATAGTCTCCAGTAGCTGCTTCCCTCCAGCTACCTTCGGGGAGCCCCCACCTCCTTCTTCTTGCTGGTGAGAGCAACAGCTTGGTGTCTGGCTAGTTTCAATGTGTTTCATTATCCCTTTACTCTGTCTGCACTCCTGAAAGCGGTTTTTTGATTAATGTTTCTTTACTGAAACATCTGGAATTAATTTTATTTCCTACTGGGACTTTTAAGAGGCAGAAAATTAGGTCATTTATGTTTGGTTTTGTAACATATTTTAAATGTTGCAAATTTTCATATTGGCTTGTCTGATATTTCGGAAAGCCATACCACCTTAAAAACAAAATGAATCCAAATATGAATCTCTAATTCAGAAAAAACTACAAAAAAAAGTTCCATCTAATTGTCTGTTCAATATTCATTCTTGTTTACCAATCTAAAGTCTCAATAATCCACCTTTTAAGCACAGAGTACCAGCCGGTATTTACCTAAAACCGATACACTCCTTGGTTGAGGGTAATAATTAAATGTTTTGATTTAAAAGGATTCACAATAGACAACTAGTTATATTATGATGTGAAAATAGATATAAAACATTGAATATTGGCTACTCTTGGCATTCTGCTTTGCTGGACTATATGAAGAGAAATATGAAAGCAATACTCATTTCACATTACTCAAAGAGGTCTGTGAACTACATTGAAAGATGGAAGCCTGAATTTGAATCCTGGATTTGAAAATAACTGTGATTAAAGTCAAAAGTTTTAGTGCCCTGGAGGTTTAGCTTCCCAATCCATAAGAACCCATAAAAAATGTATACCTTATTGTTTTCAAAATAGCTACTAGCTCTGAGTGCTTCAGGAAGTGGGGAACCCAGTTGTACACTTGAAGTTTACAATGATGAAAATACCTTTTCCGATGACACTCCTTCCTTCAGATTTACCAAGAAACATACAGTGGTAAAAAACACTTGTGCTGATTTTGTTAGCTTCAAAGATTTATTTTCACTAAAATAAAATGCTCTTAATATTTTTTTTCCCTTTCATTCTTTCCTAAAATAAGCTAAATAGTCCTTGGAACTGAAAATGATCTAAAAGCTATGAAATTAAAATAATTTCTCATTTCAGCCCAGATTACGACTGTTCTTTTGATGCCAGGGCCAGAGGAATTCATCACTCCTTTAATTGTTCACTTACTTAACAAGTAAGGTTTTTTTAAGCTAATGATGCTCCAGATGAAGCTGCTTTTGAAACTGAGTCCCCCTCCAACTCTATTAAAAAGAAGAAAAATGGGTACCCTGCACATTAAGGATTAATGAACAGATTGTTTCTTTAGGGCAGGACAGGCCGACCTGCCCCCTTCAACATACATCCTTACTTTGTTCCCTAATCTTCTCTTAAGTTTGCTAACATGCCAGTCTTTGTTTGTAGAAAGGTGAACTAAGCCTCCCTCGTGTGATGATTTATGAATACATTTTTAGCCATAAGTAGTAGGCATGGCTGTGTGTTAACTCAGAAGACATCAGTAGGCTGGTATGCCTAACTCTGTCTACTTGCTGTAATTACATCGAAACTTGTGAAGCTGGAGTTCCCCTCGTATCCCCGCAAATTCAGCACGTCAGGCATACCCTTTTCTCCCGTATAGTGTGTAACTCTGCTGTCTGCAACAAGACAGACTAGAGAATTTTTAAAATTCTGTCTTCTTGGTTGGTACCTTCTCTAATGAACTTTCTCTACTCCCAGTGCCAATGTATCCATGATTTCTTTAGGTGCACATCTAGCACAGAAACCCATTGCCGGGGCGGGGGTGGTGGTGGTTGGGGGTCAGTAACACCATTATGGAAATTAAACAAGACACCACTTTGACAACAAAACACTATGATGCAAGAAGTGACAAAATACAAGTAACCAAGATTGCTAAAACCCAAGGCAGAATATGGAAAGTTCCCCAGGAAATAAACAAGCAAATAACTGAAGATTCTTTTACCTTTTTCAGGGGATCACAGCAACGCAAAAAATGTTGGACCCTACAAAAACTACTAAGGCAAGGGAGTCTACATTTCAATTTGAGATCTCACTATATGCCTTTTTATTGCATCCATCTGTGCCAAGCTGGGTTTTAATTGAATTGCTATCACAGGAAGCAAGTACTGCCCACAAATAGACTTGGAATGGGACTTGAGGGTGGTCACAGCCAATCTGATTTCAAGGTTTGAGGTGCCCGGCAGGTGACCAGTATTTCATTAGTGATTATAGTCACTTATGCGGAGGGAAGGGAGACTCATATACTCTAGGTAGAAATGTAAATTGGTGCAGCTATTATGAAAAGCGGTATGGAAAGCTGACCAAAAATTAAGCATAGAAATTCTTTATGATCCAGTTATTCTATCTGGGTAGTTACCAAACGCCCCCCCCCAACCCAAAAAAAACAAAAAACTCCTACAAAAACAGTTCAAAGAGATATATGCACCCCATGTTTATTGCAACACTATTTACAATAGCCAAGAGTAGGAAACAACCTCAGTGCCCACCGACAGATGAGTAGGTAAAGAAGATGAAGCATGTAGACAATGGAATGTTCTTACTATAAAAAAAAAAGATGAAATCCTGCCATGTTCAATACGGATGGATCTGGGGTTACATTCAGTGAAATAAGTCAGATGGAGAAAGACAAACACCATATGATTTCACTCCTATGAAGCACATAAATAAAACAACAGAATTAAATAAAAAAAAAGTTTTAGATTATTAAAGCAAAGTATTTACCAGAAGGGGAGGGAATGGTGGGGGTGGGATGAATTAGGTAAAAGGGATCAAGTGTAAACTGAAGAATGAAATTAGACTTTTAGTGGTGAATTTATTGTGGTATATACACATGTAGATTTATGATGATGTACACCTGAAAGCTAAATAATGTCATAAACCAATGTTACCTCTGCGGAAAAAAAAAAAAAAACACTTTAGGGCCTCCCTGGTGGCACAATAGGTTAGCTCAGCACTATGGAGCTGTCAGCAACTGCAGCAAGTTCGATGCCTGGCTGGGGAGAATCCCCCATAGTGCAGCAGACCTCTCCTGCCTCACCTGCTGCTCCCCTCAGCAGTGCATTTTGGTCGATCTGCCTGTTCTGCTCTCCACTCTGTCTCTGGTGAACCGTCTCACCACCTCACACCTCTGGCCTGCACCCCAGCTTGTATGAAGAAATAAAATCTTAAAAAAAAAAAAACTTTCAAAAAATCCTTGAAGATTTTTTTTCCTAATGGCTATTATGGTGTCATGACAGAATTATTAAGTTATTGGTCCTAACTACTTACTAAATGGAACCCTCAGACATTCCTTTTGGCCTGGGGCATCTATGCAAAATGACAGAACATACTGTGAATGAGAAAGTTTGGGAGTCGGGTTGTCATGACTGATAAGCCATTCACTTGAAAAAGTGGCTGCATCTGTGCAGAGGTCTGTTTAAAGGCTAAACTGAGTGGTAAGGATTGAACAGGAGCACCCGGCTGTGAGGGCCTGGCTTCTGAGAAGGGGCTGATCATGAAACAATCACCAGATGGTAAATCTGATGTAAACCAGTCTTTATTTTTAATTTTTGTTCTTTTTAAAAATTGCAAACATTGGGCCTCCCCGGTGGCACAGCAGTTAAGCGCTGCGCTGGGGAGCTGTTGGCAGCGGCGACGCGAGTTCGACGCCCGGCCAGGGAGAATCCCACATGGTGCGGCAGACCTCTCCTGCCTCGCCCACTGCTCCCCTCAGCGGTGTATTTCTGATCTGCCTGTTCTGCTCCCCACTCTGTCTCTGGTGAACCCTCTCGCCGCCCCACGCCTCTGGCCTGTGCCCCAGCTTGTATGTATAAATAAAAAAATAAAAATAAAAATTGCAAACATTTCTTGTCAAGCTCTTCATTCCTCATTTTGAAACAATTAAGGAACACCAGACCATATTCTTTTATGACCCAAGCACCTTTCTAGAGAGGAAAGGAAGGTAAAAATGCTTCAACTTCACACAATCATATGGGTCTGTATTTCCGGTCTGGCATTAGTGAGTTGGAGATAAGGAAAAATCATACTTTCATCATCAACTGGAAGGCTGAGTTCTAAATCCTAAGTCCTTGGAGAGCTGCTCAGGAATAAAGGCAGCAAAAGGGGAGTCAGTCAACAGCCAGCCAAGATTCCCTCACCCCTGGGTGTTAAGCTATAGCTCACTACACATAATCTCCTGCAGGGCCTCTGGCCTTGCAGGTAGGTGTGGACATCCAGAAAGCACATCCACTCTCAGTGCTGGTTATTGCAGCAAAGTTACCCTTGGCCATGCCCCAGACCTAGCACACACCACAGCATCAGATCCCCTTAGGGAATGGATTTTGGGAAAATACTGTGCAGGCCTGCAAGTGAGTTTGGGGCTGCCCGGGCAAAACCCACCAAGTTCCTAGGTCTCTATGTTGTAGTCTAGAAGAAAGTGAATGAAAACTACCTGCTTACCGAGTCTTCACTCCATAGTGAGGGCTGTATCTGCTGATGAGCCACAGTGGAGTCCCTTAAAGTCAGGGTCCAAGGAAAGTGCCCCTTAAACCAAGTCTAAGGATGATGCTAAAATCTGCGTATTTCCAAATGCAAGGACACTAAGGAAGTACAAACATTCTTAGGAGTTTTAAAAATGTTCCCATCACAAGTCCCTTCCTCCCTAATCATTTCCTGTCAAAAGAATGAGTGTTCTTGGTGGTGTGGCTTTTCATTTTTAACATGCGGAAAATACAAAATAAACTTGGTGACAGGCAGACTTTCCTTTCTGCTGTGATATTTCTGGCATTGCTTGGGCGTAAGATGTGTGTCAGATCAGCACTAGTCAGCATGTCTTATACATGGGGCAGGCAGTTCACCACGTCTACCTTTCCAGAGGCTCTGCTTGGGTAGGCAGAGACCAAAACCAAGAAAATCCTTAGACCCCAGGGGAACAAGGTGAGCCAAGGCATTCCACCCAGACTGAAATTTCCCGCAGTACTGGTTTGTGACCTTGAGCAATATCTTCCTTAAATTATTCTTTTAGTCATCCATTAGGATGTTTAGTGAGTGCCTAAAGTGAGCCTACCATGTGCATAGCAAATTTCTACTAATTACTACGATTGCCCTAGTGAAGTTCTTCATATAACTTCATGGTTAATTTTTTTATGGTATAGAGATGCCCAAATAAACATTTTAGATTCTTTGGCCACAATTTCATTTATATTGATAAAGAGATGTCAAACAAATAAATTTCTTCCTAAAGTTAATGCACCAAAGACATATCATTTACTACTGTTCTACCCAAAAAAATCAGGAGACAAAGACAGTTTGTTATATTATGGATGACAGATGTTTATCGATAATTATCTTTTGTTGTTGTTGTTTGCTTTGGGTGTTGGTAAGTCATAGAAAAACATATTGTAAAGCAAAAAGAGGCAACAGCCATATCAATTTTCTTCTAATCTATTTTACAAAATGTTTGGAAAAAAGAAAGATGTTTCAAATGGAGATTAACAGGATAAGTCAAATATCAAGAACTGATCTTTGTGCCTCAATGACACTAACCCTGGATTCTGCCATATATTCCAAGTCTCTTTGGTAGGTACAAACTTAAGGAAGTGATAACATCAGACTTGACATTACCATTCCTCACTATTCTGAATAACGTAAAGTAAAAATGGTATTTTCTCCCATAAGGGGGGATATGCAGGGATGAGTCACCCCAACTTACTAATCAAGCTGGCAGTTTTGTTTCTCACTTTAAATTACAGATGAACAACACCCCTTGAGCAGTGGAAAATTCCATAAAATTTTGACTTAAAAAAAAAAAAACTACTAGTAGCCTGCTATTGATAAAATTCTTACTAATAACATAAAAGGTCAGTTGACACAGATTTTGAACATTAACAGTGTTACATATTATATTCTTGCAATAAGGTAAGCTAGATAAAAGAAAATGTTATTAATATGAAAATTGAATACATGTATAGTACCATACTATATTTATAGACACTGTAAGTTGACATCATTTGTTCATCTATAAGTGGGCCCACACAGTTCAAACCTGTTGTTCAAGGGTCCATGAAATAGATTGGGATGTTTCTTTCTATTTCTAACTTTGTATGTTTTGATATATTGCGTCTGGTCTATCATAAATAGAAACAAGACTGAATGTCTCTATTTTCAGACTCTGAACCAAGATGAGCAGGACTGCCAAATGTCTCCATGAACCTTGTAGAATTTTCTACCCCAGGAAGAGAATACTCACTGAAAGTCCTAATGTGTTTGTATTGATATGCAATGCAGATGAGTTCTAGGCCAGTCATGTGTTCAAGAGAACCTCCTCTGATCCCGGGATGACCCCCACAGGCATGCAGTCACTGTAGAAGCCTCCCTACGGTCTCCCTGGTGGCACAATGGGTTAAGCGCAGTGCTGTGGAGTTGTTGGCAGCTGAGGCTGAAGTTCGATGCCCGGCCGGGGAAAATCCCACATGGCGCAGCAGACCTCTCCTGCCTCGCCTGCTGTTCCCCTCAGCAGTGT
The DNA here is from genome assembly GCA_004024925.1 of Scalopus aquaticus. Taxonomy (NCBI): domain Eukaryota; kingdom Metazoa; phylum Chordata; class Mammalia; order Eulipotyphla; family Talpidae; genus Scalopus; species Scalopus aquaticus. The sequence goes on from PVIJ01025695.1 coordinate 8,052, forward strand.
ATTTTGCTCCATCTGCCTGTTCTGCTCTCCACTCTGTCTCTGGTGACCCCTCTCACCAACTCACACCTCTGGCCTGCACCCCAGCTTTTATGCAAAAATAAATCTTTAAAAAAAAGAAGCCCCCCCAAAAAAACTCTGTAGGCTGTCTCTGTGATGATGCCTTTGCTTCCAACTTCAGCATGACTCAAAGGTTATAAAAACTTTCATTGGTCTTTGATTCTTAGACTGTTATTTGACATTTTTTCAAACCCACTTCTCTTGAGAGTACAGTCTCAAATTTAAAGCATAATTCAGCATCCAAAATAAGCATTTCACATTTTCAAGTGCTGTAGATGTTTTTTGAAGGATTCTGGTCCAAAAAAGGGGGATGAGGTATTGAAATATAATCCACGTATGATTAACATGAATTCCAATGATAACAGAAAAGTTGGCAGAACGATGCTTCTCCTGTGCGAAATGTCAGAAAGACACATCACAGTACAAAAGAGAAAGAAAAATAAAACCCAATAAGTACAGTATAGATGACTGAACATTGGCACCACTTATTCACCATTTATTATATTTATAAAGTCTTGAAAATCCTACCTTTATATGCACCCACTTCACCAGAATTTTGGAAATTCCACATTACTTTTACTATGATAATGGTAGTCTGCCAATGTGAAATTTGGCATTGAAAATCCAATCTTACATTTCCCTCCTGAAAGTTGAAATTGAATGGACAGTGCTGAAAATTTGATTCTTAAGTCAGCACTAGTTTCTGTGAGTCCTTAAACATTTTAAAATGTTACTTTAGTTGTTACCCTAAGATTTGAGTGTTCCTATCACTCATGAAAGTGTATACAAATGCCACTAGAGGATTTGTATCTTAAAGCATGGGAACATACAATGCTTGGGAGATAGAAGACAGAGGTGTTGTGGATGCCTTGATATCCCCCCACATCCAGGATAGGAACCCTCATTCCTCCAGCCCCCAGCACTGTTGACAATATCACCTCAGGTCTCACCGATAGCCCCACTGGGATCTGTGCCTGTTCCAAGAGAGCTGCCTTCTTCTAGGTCACGAGCCATCCCAAAGCAGTGACGATGGCTGGCCTCGCAGCAGCCAATGGTCCCTACCTGCCCCTCCCACGGATGACCCTCCTAGTTCAGCGACTCCATAGAAGATCAACTGAGGCTTTTGGTGCAACTGCACCTCAGCGAGCTCCTTCCTGTGGCCAGTCCTGTCCCTGTGCTCTCCTGTGGGTATTGCTGTTAAGAGTACTCCCTAAACAACCTCCAGTATCCTGGAATCAACCAGCTCTCTAGAAGTAAGGATTTCATGCGCTGGAGAGAGTATTTGTGTCCAAGCACATTTTCAGAAAGTGATCCTGTCTTAGCCCCCTCCATAAACTGGAATGGCTTTAGCAGCAGACTTTAATTTTTCACCAACATGGAAACTAGAAGCCCAAGATCAGGGTGCCAGTATGATCAGTTTCTGATAAGAGTCATCTTCCTGGCTTGGCAGATGGCTGCCTTTTTACATGGCCTTTCCCAGGTATGTGCTTGTGGAGAGAGAGGAAGCAGGATCTCTGATGTCTTTCCTTAAGAACATCATTCCATTCCTCAAACTGCTAAACATGGAGCTTCCATACAACCCAGCAATACCACTTTTGGGAATCTACCCAAAGGACACAAAAACACTAAACCGAAAGGATACATGCACCCGTATGTTCATTGCGGCACTGTTCACAAGAGCAAAGGTATGGAAGCAACCCAGATGTCCAAAAATAGATGATTGGATCAAGAAGATGTGGTACATGAACACAATGGAATACTATTCAGCATTCAAAGAAGATAAACACATGCAATTTGCAGCGACATGGATGGAATTAGAGGGGATCATACTCAGTGAAATAAGCCAGAAAGCAAGAGAAAAATATTGAATGGTTTCACTTACTTATTTTTTTTAAAGATTTATTTTTTATTTATACATACAAGCTGGGATACAGGCCAGAGACGAGGGGCGGTGAGAGGGTTCACCAGAGACAGAGTGGGGAGCAGAACAGGCAGATCAGAAATACACTGCTGAGGGGAGCATTGGGCGAGGCAGGAGAGTTCTGCCGCGCCATGTGGGAATCTCCCTGCTGATAGCTGTGATAGCTGCGCTCAACCGCTGCTGGTGAGGCCCCTGAATGGTTTCACTTATAACAGGACTATAAAGAAA
>PVIJ01025696.1:0-10255 GCA_004024925.1 Scalopus aquaticus
GGAGGGGAGGATAAGGGCATAAAATGGAATAGAAAAGAACACAAGGGACCATGGAGATGGATCATGGGTGAATTGGTGGTGGGCTACCCAAGGGGAATACAAAATGTAAAAGACATAAATAACAATAAAAAAATAAAGTTAACTGTTTCCTCCTCAGAGCAGTGCCTGGCATCCTGGTATCTGTGACAAGCAACTAAACAGTAAAACTATATACAACTGTGGCAAGAGTGGAAAAGACTGATTTCCTCTCCCTTTTCCTACATGGATAGAAAACCAGTACTTGGGGCCTCCCTGGTGGTGCAGAGGTTAAGCGCTGGGCTGTGGAGCTGTCGGCAGCAGTGACACAAGTTCGACGCCAGGCCAGGGAGTATCCCACATGGAGCGGCAGACCTCTCCTGCCTTGCCCACTGCTCCCCTCAGCAGTGTATTTCGGTTGATCTGCCTGTTCAGTTCCCCACTCTGTCTCTGGTGAACACTCTCACTGCCCCACGCCTCTGGCCTGTACCCCAGCTTGTATGCATAAATAAATCTTTAAAAAAAAAAAGAAAGAAAACCCGTACTTGAATGTCTACTATTAACTACAACATTAAAATAGCAGAAAAATGTATCTTCAAGTTGAGACACTCAAGATAAAATTCAGAGTGGAATTTTGGAGGTTTATAAGATCTTAATCACTAGTAAATCATCTTGCTCTCTGTGGCTGAGCATTGCTGAACTAATGTCTGGTTTCATGATGTCTGAAATCTGGTTTTCCTTTTTCTGATTTAGGAAAGCTCTTTCTAATCACTGTTGCTCCTTCCTGCCCTGGTCAAAGGCTCCACCATTCACTTGGACTCTGAGAGAACCACAGACCGACCAGACCTCTCCCCTCTCAGCTGTTTCTCCTGTTTCTCCCTAACGGAAAGGAAAACATCTCTTTCCTTTCATGTGGTTTAGCTGAACCTCATTCCTGCTTACTCTTCAGCAAAGGAGAAAAAAACAAAAATAACAAACCGCCCAGTGGTGAGCACAACGAGTTCTTCCTGGTGACATCTTCTTTATCAGAAAAAAATGGATTTGTCTTACAGTCAATCTCTCTAGTTTTACAGAAGCTTTGTGCCTTTTTTTAAAAAAGATTTATTTATTTATGCATACAAGCTGGGGTACAGGCCAGAGGCGTGGGGCGGTGAGAGGGTTCACCAGAGACAGAGTGGGGAACAGAACAGGCAGATCGACCGAAATACACTGCTGAGGGGAGCAGCGGGTGAGGCAGGAGAGGTCTGCTGGGCCATGTGGGAGTCTCCCCAGTTGGGCATCGAACTCACGCCGCAGCTGCTGACAGCTCCACAGCGCTGCGCTTAACCCGTTGTGCCACCAGGGAGGCTCAAGCTTTGTGCCTTTAAGATCAGGATTCTTCTTCTGGAACTAAGAATAAATCTACCGGGGTTGCAGAAGTAAGCTGTCTTGGAAGCCTGCCTGGCCCTGAAATTATTGCTGGGGGCTCTGCCACTCTCCATCACATGTGCTTTCCTTGCATTTATTTTGCCTTCCCTGATCCCACTTCCTTTTCTTCTCACTTATGAAGGCTTCTGCCTCTAATAAACTGTTCAGTTCATTTCAATTCAACTCATATTATGAGGTGGAAGGATGTCTATGAAAGTACTTTGTACCAGATAAGGTGCTCTAAAGGTATGTTGTTATTACAAAGTAATCATTATGCATTACTTTCTTTGCTGGGATGTGGGTTGCAGGGGTGAGGGCAAGAAAAGATGCAGTTTTGACTCTGAATTCCGAGAGCATGGCATCTAATAGAGGAGACTGAAGTTGTTTAAGACAATATGACCACAGCAAGAATTACAGATCAGTGGTCACAAAAAACTGGCCTTCCACACCTACTAGAAAGGAAGGGGTATTTAAATGGACCTAAAAAGACATGTGACACTTCTGGAGAAAAATGGCAACAGAGTTGGAAAATAAATAAGACATATGGTGTACCTTTTGCTCGGTGATTCACATGACATGAAAGAAGTAGATCTTTTCCAAAAAAGGAAGAATCCCGTCAGATCGATCAATGATGACCATGAAGAAGAAAAAGCAAATGAGGACTCTGGTCACTGAGCCATATTCTCAATCCTCTGTGATGCTGAATGTAAAAATTAAGTGTCCAAGTTACATGTCTGTTTTGAACATATGAAGTTACACCTGAGGTCCTTGAACAAATATGATACAACTTCACCTGTGCACAGAAAGTCCCCTTCAGTCTGGTTGAGGACTTGAAGAGACTAAGTAAGGGTTTCCCTGAGCGACAGAGAAAAGCCTGGCAGTGGGCGATAAGACACGATAAGAGGTGACATTCTTTTCCGCCAAAGTGCAAACACTCTCTTATAAAAAAAAAAAAAAAGGTGCATTTAGAAGGAATGTGGTTCCCATGCATCACCTGTGATTAGGTTTTAGGTAACTTTCATGCACAGGAAGGCCCTCATTCAGGAGCAGACAATTTACCTGATTACCTTGTGGGCCTTAGGTCATCACCTAAGAATGGGAACAATGTCCCTCAACCTTGTGGACGAAACTCAATCAACCAACTCAGGTGTGCAAGGAAGCGCTTGGACAGTCATTGATGGCACTGTTTACTCTCCTTGGGTTGTGTTTTTTGTTCTTTTCTGGATGGAGGTAGATAACATGATGTCTTTCTTTTACTAGAATCTACATCTGGGAGATTTTGTTTTTCTGTTTGGGGCTTTTACCAGTTCTGTATTCAAAGACCAACACAAAACCCCTATTTACTTTCTATCCTAGAAGATGCTGTCAGCTCAGTGTTGAGCATTTCCTAGAAAATACTTCCCTTCCCCACCCAAACCTCTTCAGCTTGGCTACCTCTAACACTTACCATGAAGGTTTAAATCTTTTACTAGCCCTGAACACATGCAAAGTCACACTGCCCTAAAAGAGTCCTGGGCTTTCCTGGCTGCATTTCAGTGATTTCCCTCATCACGTTTGCATTTAGAAAAGTGCAGAAAACTAGATCTCAGGCCCATCTGAAATGGTCTTATCAGCTGTGATTTTCCTAAGACAGAGATCCATATTCAAAGATGAGAGCAAAGGGATTTTTAACCCAGACATTAAAGGGTAAAAAAAAGATTGAATAAGCTTAGAATTGTTGTCAAGTTTTAGCATTTCCAAGGGAAAGGAAGGACAAAACTGTAATCATATTCTCAGATTATAATTTTCTAATTATATCTACTTTTTCTCCTTCACACTCATCCAAAATCACTACTTCTTTGATGAAGTTTAAAAATTTCATATGTCTAACATATACTCTCATTCAGTTACTGAAAATGGAAGCCAGAGGGGGAAAATACTCTCTAACTCATTCTCAAAGCGAGACTAGCACCTATGATGTATAAAAGAACTAGTGAGTGAAAAAAAATCTCTAGGAGATGTAAAAGGGAGGGAGGGAGAGGTGGGGTATTTTAAAACTCTTCCAGATCTGCTTACTAGTTACTGCTGAAATGAGGTCTGCAAAGAAAGAACAAGACTAGACCACAGGATCAGACAGCACAGGTAACATTTTATGCCAAAAGAATTTGCAGAGAGGAAATGCTCATTTTTATCCTAGGTGGGGGAGAGGGGGGAGGAAGGGCAGGAAAAAAAGAGAAACCCTTCTGGCATCCACCCACACACAAAAAATTTTGTACTTCTTACCATGAAAATACTAAGTTAGAGGAAAGGAACAGACCCTTGGGGACTTCCATCCTAAAGCCTTTCTGAAAAGGGAAATGCCCAGAAGCACATCCAAAAAGAAAGAGACTGATGGATGGATTTATGTGGAATTCGAACTCCAGATGAATCTGCACAAGCTGCACTTACTCATGAGGCATTAGGCAGGTCACTTTCTCACTGTGCGCCTGTGGCACAGCCATCCCAGCATTCCCAGTCCATGACCCACCTGTCAAGCCTTGAGCAGAGCCCCCGGTTATTGAAATATCACATTGCTGTACCTTCCCTGCTCAAAATATGCAAACTCCAAGCAGCATCCTAAGTGTCCCAGATAGTCTTAACTGCCCTGCTAAAAAGTTGTGATCCCTCCAGGGAAGAAGCCAAACACTAGACCCACCTAGGGACCCAATCTTCTCACCCCAGAACAAATCTTCAACGTTTTCTTTCTAATGTTCCATGAAACAGACTTGGACAGGGTAAGCTTGAATGCCTGCTAATGAACTTGCCTCAAACGTAATTTTCCCAGATTTCTTTTTCCTTCAAACATAATTCATGAAAGCATTTGCACAAAGTAACAAAGGAAACAATAGACTCAGCATCCATTCCTTCCCTTTACAAACACTACCACTTTCACTGCAAGTTGACAACTGATGACCAGGAGATGTGGGCATGGGTGCACCCCTTGCATACCCTGCCAATTCCACAATGTATTTTCTTCAGGCCCCAGGTATCTATACAGTCCAGGCTCACAGTAAAGTAAGTCGACTAGAAAAGAAACCGTAAAACATATATTCTTTCCCCAGTTCCAGGAGTGCCCCCATTATGCATGCGGGACTAGCTAATCATTTAATCTAAATGTTCATCTATAGATGACGAGCAATGATTTCAAAATGATTTTAAAAGGGACTGTTCTCAAATGAAAGATACTGACAAAGAAAAATATTTTTAATGGAGAGGACTTGGTAAGAATGTATAGTCCTGAATACAGGTCCATTTTTGCATCTAACTATTGATATCATAGGATTTTTCTGGATATAAAGATCTCTTATAAAACATGAAGAGGTTTAATTAACAGGGAGGTTTCTTCCACAACTAAAAGTTGATGATCCATAAATAGTCAATAAACCAGTTAACCACAGCCACTCAAACTGACCTCTCCCTACCACCCAGCCTACTGCAGCCAAGGCTGTGCCAGCTGTCGGGAGGAGTAACCAGTCTCTGAGAGCTGGGATTTTGCTGGTGTTCCAAAACTACATTAGGCTCTCTCTTTTATTGCTAATTGCCTTCATCTCTTCTCTCTGTTCATAGAGAAAGCTCCAAGTTAACTCTCTAGTTGATTGAGCCTAAATTAACCTGCAGATATGTCTCTGGGACGTTTTCCACATATATAACAACAGGACATCAGCGCATCAAAGAACCTAAGAAACTTTCAAGATGGGTGTCCTCCAGGGTCTGCAGAGGAAATGCAAGATCCATTAGTATAGACAAAAAATGTCAGATCACCTGCTTTTATTTATTTTACAGATCTCTTTAAAACTTCTATGTTAGGCGTATGCTTTCTGACATATATAGTATATTAGAATATTACAGATTCATATGATTTATACATAAGTATATATCTATTAAAGTATGCAAACATAATTTGGTGGTTGTTAGTGATAAGAGTCTGTGATTTAAAAAAATGTTAAAAGATTAATCATATATGGTCTTAGACCATGTTCTATTCAACATCTGTTAATGTAAGTAAAACTTTATTGGAACATACCTGCACGTATTTGTTTATATGTCATATGTGGCCACAATGGCCCAGTTCAATAGCTGTAACAGAAATGATATTGACACAAATCCTAGAATATTTACTATCTGCCCTGTGAAGAAATAATTCATTGACCCTTGATCTAGAATAATAACCTCATTTTCATAGATGAAGACATTGAAGCCCAGAGACGTTGACGAAATCGGCAGCAAGGGACTAGAACCATGGGTCATCTTCAAAGCATTCTTCATCTAGTGCTTTGTGCACAGTATTACACTGTCATCCTCATACTTGTGTTCTCTGAAGTCTTCAGAAGGTCAAATAAAGATGTTACTAAAATTCCACTTCACTCACAAAGGCTGCCCACCTCTCAAGCTTTCCCCCACACTTCACTCACCCCTGTTTTGGTATCATCAGTTTCCCTTCGGCTATCCTGATAGCCTGTCCCTACTGGTGACAATATTTATCTGCCATACAACTCACTTGCTGTTCAGCCAAAAGAAAGGATTACCTATATTTTTCCTTTTTAAAATTTACTCTAAATAATAGCGTGTACTTCTTGAATCACTTAGGAAATGCAGTGAACAATAATTTGTTTATTTCTTTGGAATAGATGGCAAAGTCAGAATCAGTCAGAACTCTTCAACTGTGGAATCAGCAAGGGATCTTCCTCTGCCCACTCAATTTACAGTTCTTCAAGCACATGAACTTTTTTGTTTGAGTCACTAAGAGAAGCAGGTGCTGGTGAGGCGGTCCCTCCTCATGAATTAGGCTAGAACTGAGTTTCATGATGGAATTAATTAATGCAGTGGTTCTCTAAGTGTGGTCTAGAACCAGCAGTAGCAGTATCACATGAAACTTATAGACATGCAAATTTTCAGGTCCCACCCCAAAATTATGGAATCAGAAACTCTGGGGGTGGACCACAGCCATCTGTGTTTTAACAAGTCCTCTTATTGATTCTAATGCTTGCTAATGTTTGAAAACACTAATTTAAGGAATTTGGCATTACAACCAAGGAGTATGAGCCAGAAGGAAAAGAATCTTCTTTGCCACTACTGTTATCCCCTGAAATTTCAATCCAACCTTCGCCACTCCTTTCCATGAGCAGAAGTTCCAGGAAGAAACAAAAAAGCACTTACTGCTTTTCACCAGTGGAACAGTAGTATAACAATAAACTTAAGGTACTGAATAAAAAAAAAATTGCAACTTGCCCAGTAATCACAGTACCTATTTCAATTATGGTCATTTTATGTTGTTAATTCAGTGTACTTTTATATGCTTATCAATGACCTACTACATACAAATTTCTATGTAAAAATGGATTGTATACTTCTATCTCTGTGCACATTTAACCAATACTATGGAATTTACAGTTCAATGAAGGAGGCATTTTTATCTAAAAAAAAAAAAAAAATCACATGCAAACAAATAGCATGGAAATCCAAGCCAGGTGCTTTCAAGGAAGAAAGCAAGTTGTTACATGTACGTATCAAGGAGGAACTTGATCTAAAGGGCAGAGTTGGGTATGCTTCTCTGGTGAACTCACACTTGAGCCAATCTGTCTTCAAGACAGGATCAAATGGGAGAAAGAACTGTTTACTAATACGGAAAAACTATATACAAAATCCTGGCAGTAAAAGGAGAAAGATATTTTCAAGAACTGAAAGCAGACCAGTGGGGCTAAAGCACAAAGTAATGGAGAGCACAGCATCAAGAGAGTCAGGGGAAGTGAGATGTGGCCATTTTAAAGATTTTACTAGCTGTTCTAACAAGGAGATCATTCTGGCTGCCGTGTAAACAACTTTAAGAAGTTAGCATTGAGTTAATCTGGTAGTTATCCAGGCTAGACATTAGGTAGGTTAGACCAGAAGAGGTGGAGAGACACACATAAATTTCAGAGAGGTGGAGATATATATAGATTTCAAAAGATATTTCAGCAATAGTAATACAGAAGACTTGGTAGCATGGAATATGAGAAAGAGGAACTTGCCAAAGAAGTTTCCTTAGTTTCTGATGTAGGAAACCAAATGATTTCTCACAGACATAGAGAATGCTGAAAGAGTAGGAGGTAGAATAGGATTGGAGTAGGTGTGGAAAGTCTGTGAGGTCAGTTTTGAATGGGCATGTTTGGGACCCCTTTAATATTTGCAAGTTCAGATAGGCAATAGCAGAATTGTATTGAGTACAGAAGATTTAAACTGCATGTATAAAATTGATATTAATAGGCATATCAACAATAATGAAAGATAAAGATTCAGATGAATTTATTCAAAGAGAGTATATAAATTGAGAAAGAAGGGGATCTGACAGAGAAAGACAAATATTGTATTATCTCACTTATACATGGAATATAAAAAAAGTCAAACTCATAGAAACAGAGTAGACTGATGGTTGCCAAGGTAGTGGGGAGGGGAACATGTTGGTCAAAGTGTATAAACTTCCAGTTATAAGAATAATTATTTATGAGGGTCTATTGTAAACATTTAACAGCATTATATGGTATATTTGAAAGATGCTAAGACAATAGATCTTAAATGTTCTTAACATACACACACCCAGAAATTATGTGAGGAGATGTATGTGTTAATTAACTTTAATGTGGTAATCTTTTCACAATATATATGTATCAAATCATCAAGCTATACACCTTAGACTTCTACAATGTTATATGTCAATTATATCTCAATAAAATTGTGGGATGTAGGGAGAGAAGAGGTTCTGAGACAAACTCTTTAGGAAACACATGTAGTCAGGTATTTGAGGTAGAGCTTCTTCTCAGATACCTGAGGAGAAAGACTAGAAGGGTGTGGGAAGCCAACAGAATAAGGCATCACAAATACCAATGGAAGAAAATGTCTCCAGAGAGAAGAGGGGGTCAAGGTCTCTACTCCTATGGTAGAAGTCTAGGAAATGTCACCATATTGTAGGAGATGTGGTGATAAGCAGAAACCTAAGTAAGAAATGTGTTGAAGCTAGAAAAATCATCAGAATTTATTTTTGGGAAAAAAGTGAGTCTGCCCTATTATATTTTATTTCTCAATTTTGAAGTTGCCATTATTTCCTAAGGATTGGAGTTTTCATTAAAATATAATCAAATTAAGAAGTTTCTCTACCTAGAAATTGACCTGCAGAAGCCTCCACCTTCTAAGCTTTCTTCCCAGTCTCTACTAGGTAGCTCAGACTTTTGCACATCAATGAAAAGCTCCTTTCTTGGTACTAAGATAACAAATAGAAATATTTTTGGTCTAAAACCATGCCATAGGAGAAAAGTATAAAACAATACCAAATATGACTCATCTCTAGCCTCCTTAAGCAAAGTTTAATATAACATAGGTGACATTTAGCTAATGAAAACCATGTAAAAAGTATTAACTGACACATCAGGTAAGTTACTGTGGACTTTCTGAAGTTTTTAGATTCACAACGCTCCTTTCAACAACAACTTCTAAAACTTCCCCTCTACTCTGTTTAGTATTACCACATGTCAAACCTAATCTAACACAAAGGATTGAAACAAGCAGTTGTAATGACTTGGCCAAAAGAGCACACGCTGAATAGGTCTGAAGGGCAGAAGCTATCAGTTCAGGCAAGGCGTATGCATTATTCTTCTTTCTGTTCACTACTGTGCAAACAAGTTAGAATATTAACATACATTTAGGGGAGGGGATAGTATTGATGGCAAGGGATAAGAGGGAGTGGTGTATACATAAAAAAAGTAATTCAACTGCACACTTAGAATTTGTGTACTTTACTGTATGAAAGTCATAATTCAATAAAAATAAATTAGAACAAATATGAACATAAATACTGTTTAATTTTTAAATGTTTTCCCTACGTTGCCTGATCTGAGGCTGTCACCGATCAAACCAAATTACTGATTTCATCTTAACACTCTTTTGCTTAATTCTTTTGGCAAGATAGGATGGGGATTGTAGAGCATGTAGGAGTGGCTGGTCCTAGAAGCCTGAACCTATTAACTTATGTACATCTTTTGTATTAGGCACTTAAGATAACATCAACCATACTTAATCATCACAGAAACTCAATGAGGTAGTTATTATCATTCTCATCTCACAGATGAGAAAACTGAGATTCAAAGAGACCAAATAATTTACTATATATGTACCTGAGTCTAGAGTCAGTAATCTTTCCAAATAAACCTAACATGCAATAAAGAAAGGATGCCCAGGAAGCAATAAGGCCAGTAGCAAGCTCTATCAGTAGCTTAACATTTCAAGGTTAGGACACTAGAAAGACCTGTTAAAGAGGAAAGCAGGGGAAAAAAAGGAGGGGGGGGAACAGACTGTGGTAACGAAGTCTGCATTGTATTGGAAACCATGAAAACAATGTTACACATAGAATTTTAATTATTTAAAGATAATTATAAAACAGTATAACGTTTAACCACTTTTGAATCTGAAGAGGTCCATCAAAAAAGAAATGTGGTTTATTTCTAGATAAATTTTCTCCAGTTGTTTTTAAAAAATTATCATCATTCGTTTTAAAACTAGTATGTCATGCCAAAATTGGTTTACTTGCTCACATTTTGTAGATATGTTTTTTGAGTCTGTTAAATTGCTGACCTCTTATTTCTTTTTTTTTTTTTTCCATTTTTTTTTATTGTTATTTGTGTCTTTTACATTTTGTATTCCCCTTGGGCAGCCCACCACCAATTCACCCGTGATCCATCTCCATGGTCCCCTGTATTCTCCTCTCTTCCATTTTGTGCCCTTATCCTCCCCTCCCCCCTCCCCCACCGCTGAATGTCTCTCTCCCACCCCGCCTCCCTATAGTCCT
>PVIJ01025697.1:0-10253 GCA_004024925.1 Scalopus aquaticus
GGAATACTATTCAGCATTCAAAAAAGACAAACACATGCAATTCGCAGCAACATGGATGGACCTAGAGGGGATCATGATCAGTGAAATAAGCCAGAAAGAAAGAGAAAAATATTGAATGGTTTCACTTATAACAGGAATATAGGGGAGCCAAATAAGAAAGCAACATTCAGCAGGGAAGGAGGGGAGGGAGAGGGCTCAAAAGGGGAGAGGAGGGGAGCACGGAGGACTATGGTGATGGCTCCATGGGTGAACAGGTGGTGGTAACTTATGGGGAATACATAATAATGTAAAAGATACGAATAACAAAAATAAATATTATATTAAAAAAATTTAGAATTCTAGAAAACTTGAAAGTGCAATTTTCCATGAGACAAGATAGACTATAACATGAATAATCTTTTTTCCATCTTCTTCCTAGTGAAAACCAGTTATGTTGGTCCAGTTACAATAGCAGCTACCACACATTGCTACCTATTGGGCCCCAGCAGAGAGCTAAGCACTTAACATGCAGGATTCTTTACTTCCCAAATCAACAGTCTGAGGTAGGCATTGCTAGACTCACCTTACAGATGACAAAATGGGCTCAGAGGGTTTATCTTTCATACCTCAGCAAGAAGTACAAAAGGCACTGTAGGGAAAGCTCAAGTTCTACTTTTTGCCATCCTAAGATGTATCCCCATCTAATAAAAGTGACTGACAGCTTCCTTGTCCCAAGCAGGAGGCCAATTATATAATTCTCAATTTCTAGAGTCAATACCATACCCTGGTTTAGTTAGAAAGGTCTCCAACAAGAGGAGAGACATGTAGGTTAAGTGTCCAGTTAAGACACCCCTATTGTATGAATGTGACACACACTCAATAAATACTTCTCATTTGTTAACTATTTGCATTTGCAGTGAAGATTAGGACTTTCTTATCTTTGGACTTCTAGCCTGATCTCAGTTCCCAGCTCTTGGTACCTATAGGCACACAGACTCTCTTCCCTTCCCCAACATAAACACTTCTGGGGGCAGGGTGTAAAGGCATTTCATAGTTTCTCCAACTAAGTTTACTCTTCCTGGTCAAATTCAAGCACACAAACAACATCCCAAGGAAAAATGTGTGTTAATGTTTTCCCATTCTCATAAGCAAGTCAGATGAGATGCTGATGGTTAAGTTAGAAAACACTTGTTGGGTATAGAGGAAGAAATCAGGACACATTAAGGAGCAGTGAAATAACTCAAAACCATGTTGATTATGGGGCAAAGCCACACGAAGTAATCGACAAGGTCGGTCCCTGTGGAACATGTACTAGACTACTCCATGAGGAGGACCCCGAGACTTCTGGTGGCACATTGCCAATGTGGACGAGGTCGTGGGCCCTTGACAAAGGTATACAAAAGGGGAGAAGGACGATGCTCACTTAATTATGGGAACAGTCTCCTCCAATGGGTTAGGGATTAGGTTCCAACCTACAAGGGGGTATGACAGGGGACAGAGAGAAATCAAAGGGGAAGATACTTCAAGGGGACATTAACACTCTTATGGCAACAGAGAAGGTTGCTATTGCTGATCTAAGTTGATAGGGAAATTTCTTCCCCCACAGCTGAAATCAGACACTCTTTTGTGGGTTGGTGAAGGCAGAGAAAGATTTCTGGAAGAAAAAGTCTCAAGCATTAGAGAATCCAGGTAAGTTATGTAAATCTAACAAGAATCTGAGCCTTAAAGGACACAGCCAAGCTAATGTGGTGGAGGGACAGGCCAGAGAGAAGGATGAAGGGACTTTATTTCATTAACCTAGTAGGAGACTCAGGCCCGTCATTCTTTTTTAGACTCCCTTAAATCTTGGAGGTGACGTGTAGTTCTTTTTCAAAGTTTCCTACCAGTGGCCTTGTCTTGCTGGGATATCTGGTCTCCACTGTGCTCACAGGAGTCTTATGATTCTGGGAATTATTTGTTACCTTTAGACAAACAAGAAGTACCCTAGTCACGGGTGCCACAGTAATTTTGTTTTTTTTTTACCACCAGGTATACCCTTGAAAAAAAACTAACATCTCTACTATCATCCTAAAGCTATCCAAGAGTAGACTCTCTTTTCAAAGGTATTATGTATCTGGACCCTAACAGCTAAGGTTAATGATGCCCAAACTCATGGAAGACCTAAAATAATAAATTACTCAGCAGGTAACTTGGATTGACCAGAAACGGAACCTTAATAATCTTTTTCTTTCTATATTTGATGGGGACTTATAGGAATTCTGATGGGAACCTTGACGATCAAACTTTGCTTTGAGAAGAATATTATCTGTGCAGAAATCCCCATGAACATATTTTTTCACAGCCTGTATCTTCTTCCACAGCAGCAGATTTACTACTCTTTTGAGTATTCCAGGTCCTTATTGAAGGCAGATCAATAGCTTCCTCATATGGAGGCAAACTTGATCTCCAAGTAAATCTTTCCACAGATCTTCATCATTCTGTCCACCATTACATACCATCTGCCTTACAGTTAGTATGGCAGGTCTTTGAAGATAGTTTCTATGACAGCTTGATATGTTTTCTCCCTTGCTACCCAAATATCCCAGGTTCTTCAAAACATCCCTGATTATCCCAGTCACTTTTATTCAGTGCATCCTTACCTTTTAAAACTATCTTCTGCATACATGAACGAAGAACTCAGTTAAGGAATTAACTGCATTTTTTTTTTTTTTATCAGCTGTGGGACTTGAGGCAAGACCTGCAAGGAAGAACTAAGTTTCCTCATCTGCTTAGTCTGAGAATTAGGCTAGTTACTTGCTGTAATAGGCCCCTCCCATGTCTAAGATTCTATAAATCCAGTACGGAGAGCAGAGGGAACAGAAAAATGTGTTCTCTATTCCCCCACCACTTTTCCTCCTCAATTGTTCCCTGTTCTCTTGGTACAACCTAAGGTTTACAGAAACATGTTTTAAAAATCAGTCACTAATTCCCTTCTACAATAGAAAACAGCAGTCTTTGGGTTGAATGTAAAAGGAAATGGAGGCTGGGGACATAAAGACTGGTTTCAATGAAGTCTTCAATCAACAGCTCTTAAAAGTCTAATGAAATGACCAGAAATTCTTTGGTGCCCCCTGCAGCTATGCTCAAGAAGTTTGGTCTGTTCTCTAGCAAAGCCCTGACTGGCTCCTCTTGTGAGCAGACACCAATGAACACCATCCGATGGGCTCATTATGCCCAGGAACATATTCCTAAAGCACTTGCCTCCTGCAGAAAATATCATGCAGAGCTGGAATGAGGGATTTCCTCTGAGAGGTGTCACTGGGCATTTCTTGAAGATGAGACAAGCCTCAAGGAACAAGCTGCCACTTGAATAAGCTGCTTTTCTGTGTACAATTGTGATGACAGCTGCAATGCCAAGTTGCCACAGTGGGAAATATTGTTTTGTTCTTCTGGTGGGCTTGAGCCTTTGAAGTGAGCTAGATGGTCTCATGAGGTTTACACTAAGCAAAGTTGGCCCTAGGCAAAATTCAACTAAGGAGCATTTTTTTTTTGTTCTGTACTCCTACCCCCACATGCACCCAAGTTGACAGGACCTCCCTCTTGCCATTATTCTCCAGCACCCTCTGAATCTCCCTTGGGTGCTGATGGTTCTCCTTCCCCTCTCCTTTTGGAACTCAGCTTTCCTGAGTCCCTTCTTCCCAGTCCATACAAAGACTGCTCTATTCTATTAACTTAGTTCATATTTTAGTGGTGAAAATGGCCCAGGTTCACTTTTCCAATTAAAATTGGGTTCTGTGTTTATACAAACACAATGAAGATGGGGGCAGAAAATTAAGGGCCACCACAGCCAATGAGAGTGAGAATCAAAACCAGGACACCTTCTAACCCTCTCAAATCCTGACTCACTCGATGATAGCCAGGCAGCCCGCACCATGGTCCATCTGGCATACCAAAGTCTTCTGTGAGATGTCCTGCTCACTCAGACCCAGTGAGAACTCTAATGAATACTACTTAGACTTCCAATGCAGAGTCCTTGAGTACTGAGAAAACACAGGGCTACGAAGACCATTTGCTTCAGAATACCATTTCTCTAGGGAACAGACTGATATTTCATACAGAAATCACAATTACATTGCTAAAAGAAGACATTTGCACAAGAATCTGAGTATTACAAGGCCTGTAAACTTTAGTTGGAGAGAGATAGCCTATGATAAAGAGCCAAAGTGGGTTAAACGGTGTGGGAAATCAAGGTAGCATAATCGCCAATTGAGGGGTTAGAAGAAAAAAAGGAATTTGATGCTAGTTCCATCACTACCTGAAAAACCTTGATGAACTTTCTTCACTTGGTTTTCTTAGCTGGAAAATGGTCATATCTCTACATCAATCGTGTGTGTGTGTGTGTGTGTGTGTGTGTGTGTGTGTGTGTGTGAAGATAAAGTTAAATCGATAGCAAACAATCGCAAATGCTGGTTCCTTTTCCTTTCAAGCTCATCAACGTAAGCTTTGTAAAATTAAGCGCTCTCAATTATCGTAACATTTGCAAAAGGAGGAAAGGGGAAATTAATCTACCCAATATTAGAAATAAGACAATAAGATGGATATTTAGCTTCTTAGAAAAATGAGCCACTTTCAAATAGCTGAGCATCTATTTGCTACAATCGATAAACTATTCTTAATTTTTCATTAAAGCAAGAACTTGGAAAGTTGCTTGACAACACTTTGTAAGCTTCCTTTGAATTACTGCATTTACCATTACTGAAACAAATATAATTTCATTTCCTTTCAAGTAATCTATAATTAAAAGGTTTTTTTTGTTGTTGTTTTGTTTAAAAAACAACAACAAAAACCCAGAATGGTTTGCACACAATTAGCTGAAAGTAGTTGACTTTTACTGCAGTATTCCAAAGAAAGAGACTGGGCATAAAATCTAAACCCTCTGCTAAATTGACCTGGGCAAACCACTTTCCGGGATTTGAATGCTGGCACATGATGAATATTTTTAAGAAGGCAGTGCTCGGTAGGTAGAGAGTGTCTCCGATTAGAAGGGGCGCTGCTCACAGGGACACTGCAACACTGCAAAGGCTCCAGAGCTCAGCAGCCTCATTCATGAAGCTCTGCAGGCTACACACTTTCCCTTAACCTCCCAAAGTTCCCTAAAGAGCAGCAAGCCTTTGGATGTCCAGGTCAAATCCTCTAAGATCCTTTTGGCAAATCAGTCTTAATGGTGTAAGTTAGATTCTTAGCGATCCGAAATGGTACAACTGATTGGATGGTTCTGGAAGAAACCGGGAGCCTACCAAAGACTGGGGAGGAGAAGCCTCAGCACTGCTTCCACACTACTGCATAGCACCCTCACCCCTCCAAGGTCACAGTAAACCCCAACAATTTCTTGCTTTTAGAGAAGCCCCTGATTTGCTCTGTAGCCGTTCGTTCAGCATGTAGGTGCCCGGTATATGCCAGCAAAGGGGGCCCCACGTCACGCCGGGCCCCAAGCAGACCCTCACAAGGTCTGCAATTGAAGCTGCCCTTCTGTTATAATCAGCTTTCATTACTGCCCTTTGATCTCATCCCTTCTTGGTACACAACACTTCATCACCTTTATTTTCTGTCATAATTGCATGTGAAAGATTTCCCTTTTGATAGACGCTGGATGCCAAGCTGGTACAGAAGAGAGTGTTGAAAAGTGTCATGTGACCTGCCGGCTTTAGAAGGAAGCCCATACACCTGTGGAAGACAAACAATTTTTCAGAGATATGACATATCTATCATCTGTCCACAGGATATGAGCTGTTCTGTCTGCTTAATAGCAAGAGGTTATGAATGGTAAAATAGGAAGTGCTGAAAGAAATCGGTAGCACACAGCACACCGTCTGGCAGGCGTCTCCAGGCCCAACGCATTCCCGGCTGCATGGAAATCTGCACAGTACCTGTCACCGTGGCAGGCAGAGCAGCTCGCTGTGGCCCTGTTTCTGCTCCCTGTCACACTGTCACTCAGGTGCCATCACCTGCTGATAGGGCCACATGATTCTCAATTATAGCCCAAGTCTCCATTCACACTGCATCCCATTACTGACACCAACCGAGCAAGTCTCTGACAAAATATCTCCAGGTGCATCTCTAACAAAATATCTCCAGCTCCAAGAAAGACTGTTGTCAGGGCCTGCCCTGCTCGTAGCCCCCCAAGGCTCCATTCCCCCCAGATGAAGCCAGTCACTGCTCCCTGTTGAGTCAGGGCTGGGCAGGTCTGTTTTCAGCTGGATGCTGAGCAACCTTGAGGGCTCAATGTCTATTACCTGATATCCTCACCTCAGTTTATGAATCTTTTTTGCCAGGTACATTTCTTGCTAGTATCTGGAGGCCTAAGCTGACTGGTCAACAATGAAAATAGTGATAACATCAGTCTCCAATAAAACCACAGTGACTTTAATAGTAACAGCTAATGTATACTGAACACTTACTGTGAGCTGGTACTGCTCTAAGAGCTTTAACATAATTAAAAAAAAAAAAAAACTTTCCCAACAATTTGTTGAAATAGGTAGTACTGTTATTCCTACTCCACAGACAAGGAAACTAGGCAAGAGCTCACAAAGAGAAATGTGACAGAACTGGGCAAGGAGAGGGCCCACAGAGCCACCATGCTCCTTCCAGCTATCCTTGCTTACCGGAACCAAGACAGCAAGCTAGTAACCTCAGGACTTTATCAGACCAGACATCCCCAAGATGGCAGTGGGCAAATGCTAAGGCACCTAGTGCAAAACAAAGTCATCTGCACATGATCAGTGGGACCCTGGCCTCGGCCTGTGAAATTCCACTCTTCCTCCATAAGGAACCCTATGCCCAGTTGCTCAGGGAAAGGTTATCTTTTAAGCAAGAGCTCACCCTTTCCCCTTCCTTGACCAACAAATAAAGTTTTTGTTTGCTGTGTTAAACTCAGCTTCATATTACTGCTTTGAATGATTCTGAATAGGGGAAGAACCAGCCAGGGACTAAAATAACATTAGAATCCAAACTATCATCTTCCAGAGATTTAATTCTTAAGCATCATAATGATGCTCAACAGAATGAACTTCCACAATAGCCATCTGTCGTACGTACTGGGATATGCCAAGTGCTTTATGTATTTTATTTCTAAATTTGAGAACAATCTTAATTATTTTATATCATTTGTTGGCATCAACCAATTCTACTAATCAAGCTGGGGTTCAACCTTTTCCCACCAATAGAGACACTTTCTTCTTCTCAGAAATGATGATACAGAGCTTCAGTTTTTTGATCTGTTTCAGTGTCAGTTTCTTACCTGCCCTAATAAAAGGGCTTCTCCAAAAATGGGACAGGGAATTTCCAACAGGACAGGTAGTAGGAACAATCATGGTCATTTATGAGGAAAAGGATATTTCAGGGGTCCTAAAGACTGTGGCTGAAAGAGCATTAATGAAATGCTCCTCACAGGATGGAGATCAAAATAAATTCAGACAAAAATGTCAATACTTCCTTGAACTGAATTGTTCTGGGAACTGAAAACAATGAGGAATGGCTTGTTATAGTAACAAGGTGCAGTTTTATGCCCAAGAATCATAGCAGCAACAGATTTGGTACAGTGTAGCCCTGTACCAAATTTACATGCCAGTAATTTTAGGATAACTAAAGGGTGGCCTGGAAGGAGCTACTCTAAGGAAGGAGGGAATAATTATCAGTACTTCTTAACTCCTTATATTTTGTCATCCACATTCATAAAATATCTAGTTTCAATTTGTTTTTATTCTAGGTGTTACAGTTCTAAGAGGAAAAAAAACAGTGAGTCTCATGGAATGAATATGTGCTTCAGAATTCAACGTAATTTTAAGAACGTGAATAAAGGCACAAAATGGAGTAGAAAAGGACAGAAGGGACCACGGAGATAGGTCACAGGTGAACTGGTGGTGGCCTACCCAAGGGGAATACAAAATGTAAAACATATAAATAACAATAAAAAAAATTTAAAAAAGAATGTGAAGCAAAAAATGAATGTAAGAGGGATATGAAAATAGATCTGATGATTTTACACAGAATTGTTATTAGTAAAACACAATTACATGTAGGTATACATCAGTGCATTATTTTATGTTCCTTAATAATTGTCGATGAATCTTTTTTAAAGGAACTTCTGATAAACTCCCTTTAAAAGAAAAGACATGGTTCCTTTTGAGAAATACAATTAAGCAAAGTCTCATTCACCCTTGACCCTCTTTCTTTTCTTTTTCTTGCCACCATTAACTTTAAACTTTCTAAACTTTAAACCCAGAACCAGATTCAAGTCAACTATTAAATATCACCATCAAATACCAGAATAATACTTACACATAAACAAAAGTTATTAAAAGTTTTCCAGTAGTGGTAAAGAAACTGAAAATAGCCACTATACAGCTCTGAAAACTGAGGTGACAAGAACTTCAGGGCATAATTTATCCACAAAGCACATTTTCTGCATCAACCGACTGACGTGGGAGACTCAGCATGACACAGAAGGGTTCCCAGTAGTGTGGAACATGAACTTCTAACCAGATTTTCCTGGAGCTCAAAGCTATTTTGAGGTGGTTCAGGAAATGGGTGTGGTTTTGGTAAGAAATTGTATAATTCAAAATTCTGTAGCTAAAAGTCAGCAAAAGTTTTATGGAAGCAGAGAGAGACAGATATGCTCATGTTTCAGCTCAGTACTTTATCATTTCTAAAGCAGGTGGATCATCTGCCACCCCAACATAGGCATCCTTTAAAATTGCATCCTCTTTTTTCCAGCAATGTATGGTGCTTATCTTACGAATATAAAATGATGAAGCAAAATAAAAGTATGTAGCATTCATAAGAAAGGTCACAGAGCCTCCTTTGAACATGCTAGTCAAGGGTCTGTAAATGTTTCCTGGAAAGGGCCAGATAGTTAGTGCCTTAGGCTTTATGGACCACAGATAGTCTTCTTCAACAACTTTTCAAAATGTAAAAACCATTCTTAGTTCAGATGCACAAAAGCAAAACACTAGTCATACCTCGCCCATGGGCTTTCATTTGTTGACCACTATTCTAGAAAAACAGGTGGACAGACAAGTTTTTGTGGACTTGTCTTATTCTCCCTGCTAGCTTTACATTTTTTTTTGGAATTTACAAAGATAAATTTGCAAAAATTTCAAACATATTTTACTTTTTAACATTTATTTATTTATGCATACAAACTGGGTTACAGGCCAGAGGCGTGGGGCAGCGAGAGGGTTCCCCAGAGACAGAGTGGGAAGCAGAACAGGCAGATGGACCGAAATACACTGCTGAGGAGAGCAACGAGCGAGGCAGGAGAGGTCTGCCGCGCCATGTGGGAATCTCCCCGGCCGGGAGTCAAACTCGCGTCACCGCTGCGGACAGCTCCACAGCCACCAGGGAGGCCCTCAAACATATTTTAAATTATCAAACCATTAGTGAGCATTTCAATATCTCACA
Source organism: Scalopus aquaticus (assembly GCA_004024925.1). Taxonomy (NCBI): domain Eukaryota; kingdom Metazoa; phylum Chordata; class Mammalia; order Eulipotyphla; family Talpidae; genus Scalopus; species Scalopus aquaticus. The sequence continues at coordinate 9,418 of PVIJ01025697.1, forward strand.
AAACAATAATCTTGTCTTAGTAAAGACACAAAGTCACCATTTTATCTCCTACATTGCAAACTTACTTTGTGAGCAAATTCTGTTATTTATGATTTCATTTGAAGAAATGAGACATTTGCATTAAATGATCTCTAAATCTGCTTTCAGTCTTTGTTCCCTGAGATTCCATGAGTGGCACTAGAAGAATCCAGAAAGCTGTTTAAGAAAATGCCCCAAACTGATCTTTACAGAATTAAGGAAAAACTTTAGAGGGATGATTGTCATCCTATCTTATGGTCTCCAGAAAAGCAAACTGTCCTCATTTTGTCCTGATTATTAATCTCCCATCACAAAAGGCACATTGCAGTGGTTTTAGCTAAATGGATAGCATGAGGAAAAGGAGACAAAGGACTTATGAGTCATCCTGGGAAATAAAAGATGTGGGCTTTCCAGTGGGAAAGAATCCGAAACTACGGACCAGAAATTGAAATAATGAGAATTTTCTATGATTCCAGAACCTTTTTCAGTCTACCATATTTCTTGTGTTTGTGATCTCCAAAACTATTAACAAAAGAGTCAATTAAAACACTTATTTTTGATCCTTAATTGTATACCATTATGATTTCTCAAAGCAGCAAGAGATTGGGCTAAGCCAAGTATAAATTATGTAGAAGAATGTCTTCTAGATACTAATTGCACAGTAATGCTTTATGAGTAGCATCATTTTCTTCATGTTGAAAACAATGTTTATGTTCTGTTTCTCTCCAATCAGCAGAACACAGTCAATGGTAAAAGCATACACTTTCATTGATTTACCAGACATACATTTAAAATCGAACCTGTCTGGGACTCATGTT
>PVIJ01025698.1:0-10251 GCA_004024925.1 Scalopus aquaticus
GAAGCAACCCAGATGTCCAAAAATAGATGATTGGATCCAGAAGATGTGGTACATATACACAATGGAGTACTATTCATCATGGAAAGAAGATAAACACATGCAATTTGCAGCGACATGGATGGAATTAGAGGGGATCATACTCAGTGAAATAAGCCAGAAAGAAAGAGAAAAATATCGAATGGTTTCACTTATAACAGGAGTATAGGGAGGCCGGGTGGGAGACAGACAATCAGTGGGTGGGGGTAGGGAGCCGGAGGGAGGGAAGTAAAAGGGCACAAAATGGAATAGAAAAGAACACAAGGGACCATGGAAATGGATCACGGGTGAATTGGTGGTGGGCTACCCAAGGGGAATACAAAATGTAAAAGACATAAATAACAACGAAAATATATATTTATTAAAAAATACCCCCAAAAATAGAGTAGAAGGAACATACGTACACATTATTAAGGTTCTATATGAAAAAACAGTGGCTAACATCATTCTCAATGTTGAAACACTGAAAGCATTTCCTTTAAAATCATGTGCCAGGTATGTATAGCCACCTTCAATACAACTATTCAACATAGTACCATTATTCCTAGCTAGAGCAATTAACAAGTCAAGAGAAAGATATATAAGGAATCTAAATTGGGCAAGAAACAGTAAAAATATCTCTGTAGTTGACATGATAATAGACACAGAAATCATGAAAGACAACACTATAAACTTTTCGAAACTGTAAATCAGTACAGTAAAGTAGCATGTTACTAAATCAATTTACAAAAATCAACAGCATTCCTATATGCAAGAACAAACTAGAAAAGAAAGATATGAAGAAAACAATCTAATATACAAATGCATTAATATATATTAAATGCCTAGTAAAAAACATAAGAGTTGAAGGACATCAACTTTGAAAACTCTAAAACATTGCTAAAAGAAATAGAAGAAAACACAAAGAAATGGAGAGATTTCCTGCTCATAGACTGGGAGAATTAACATTGTTAAAATGGCCATCTTACCTAATTAATACAATGGACATATTCACTCAATCCCTATCAAAGTCCCAATTGCATTCTTCAAAGAAATATTATTGAAATTTACATGACATCACAAAAAAAAAAAACAACAACAATCGTCACAGCAATCCTGACCAAAAAAAATGTAGGCATCACACACCCAGAATTATAACTATAGTACAATATACAGTAATCAAAACTTCATGGTTTTGGAACAAGAATAAACACAAGCACATCAATTGAATATATTTGAAAACCCAAAAACTGTACAGTTATATTTATATGTACAGTTAATCTATGGCAAGACAATACATTGGAAAAAAGAAATATTCTTCAACAAATAATGTTGGGAAAGCTGGACAGTCACATGCAAAAGAAGGAAATTAGACACTATCTCACATCATCTACATATACTAACACAAATTGGATTAAGGAATGGATGTGAAATCTTAAATCATAAAATCAATTGAAATACACTTTGGCAAAACATTCCATGACATTGGCTTCAAAGAATTTTTAGTGATGGCTCCAATAGCAAGGGAAACAAAAGCACAAATAAACAAACAGGAATACATCAAACTAAAAAGCTTCTATACATTGACAGAAACTATAATTAAAATTAAAAAACACATTGCTAAATGGGAGAAAATATTTGCAGATCATGTATCTGACAGAGGGCTAATATCTAAGATCTACAGAGAACTCCCACAACTCAACAACAAACAACCATAAAATCCAACAAATAAAATGGGAAGCAGTTCAGAATAGATACTCTCCAAAGAAGGAACACATGAAAAAAGGCTCATCATCTTTTATTATCAGGGAAATGCAAATCAAAACCACAATTTGATAACTTTTCACACCTCTCATATTGTACACACCAAAAAGAATAGTGAGGGTGTGAAGAATAAGGATCCCTCATAGACTGTTGGTGGAAATGTAAGCTTGCCAGCCTCTATGGAAAACAATGTAGAGTTTTTGTTAGAGGCCAGCTCCAACAGATGTTTCTTGTCAGGTCCCCGGGGAGGGTGGAGAAGGCGTTGGCGCATTGCGAGGGGGAAAGGGAAGGGAGTGAGAGACAGCACATACACCAGAAAGAGTGATCAAGCTGCTCTACTTTATTTTTGGATAGCAGTGTTATATAATCATAAAAGTTAGTTATTAAGCATAACTATGAAGATAATATATACAACGATAGGATGATTATAGAGAACAGCAGAGTACATAATTTTTACAGACACATGATCAGCAAATTTCTGGGAAAATTTCTGTTGTTTAATATTTATGTCCTGGGTCTGGGGTCCAGACTGCTATCTAATGCCTCAGTGTTTTTTGCCTGAAAACCAAGACTAAACAAAGAGACCATCTTGTGCCAGCCTCTGAAGCCATTAATCTATGTGCTGGCTTTTCTGAGGCAAGCAAGGGGAAAGTGTGGGCAATCTTTTAAATATTAGTCCTTGACAAGGCAAGTATGCGTTTTTATCAAAAGACAGCTCAGCACCTGGACCTAATCGTCTGGTCTCAGGCAATGGAAAGGCTATGTGCATGCAAGCATAGTGGAGAAGCTAATTATTGTTTTTATTTGAATTTACAAAATATTATGCTTAAATTGTTCATGAGCAGAAATATCGCATTCTGACTTTTTATAGGAACACTTCCTTGAAGGTTCGTTCTTAACCCTTAATGCAACCTTGTCAAGCAATAGGGGCAAGCTCAGATATGATACTCAAGCTCAGGCGTGACAAGTTTTCTCAAAACATTAAAAATATATTTACCATATGGTGCAGCAACTTCTCTCCAAGGTACTTACTTGAAGAATACAGTAATATTCAAAGAGATACTGCACTCACATGTACATTGCAGCACTATTTACAATATCTAAGTTATGGAAACATCTTTAGCGTTCAAAAGATAGTTGAATGGATTAAGATGTGCTATATATACATGATGGATTAATACTCAGATACAAAATAAATGAAACCGTGTTATTTGATGGATGGAATTACAGGCTTTATGCTAAGCAAAATTGTTTCACTTATATGTGGAATATAGACAAACAAATCAAGGAATCACACAAAACCAAACCAAAAAGAAGCCCGAAAAATCTGACTGTAAAATTGATCTGAGTACAGCTGAGACTGGGAACGGACCTACCATCACAGGTGCTAGGAGAGAGCACAACCCCAGCACTATAGGGATAGGGACAACATGATCCCCCTCTGGAACTGAGAGAGGGTAAGCGCTGCAAGTGGGTGAAGGCTGGTGGGATAGTGCAAGCAGAGCACCCAGCTGCAGGAGCCTGCCTGGTATTTTTGAAACTGAGTACAGTGGGGACTGGAACCAGACCCAACATCACAGGCACCAGAAGAGAGTGCAGCCCCAGTGCCATAGGAATAGGGACAACACAATCCCCCTCTGGAACTGAGAGAGTGTGAGCACTGCCAACAAACAAAAGCTAAGAGGATATTACGTGTGAAGCAAGCACAAGCAGGCTGCAGGCCACAAGCCTGTGTTATTGGAACCGAGTAGAGCAGGTGCAGAGGCCGCAATCAAAGGGAAATATGGACACCAGGAGATCACAACCCATGCACCATTGTTGGAAGAAAGGGACCCCGCGATCCCCTTCTGGAACTGAGTAAATACGGACAGAGGGGATATCCAGGGAGAGCATCCATCAACATATCCACAGCATCACAACCCTTGTATAGGTTTGGCATAATATGGTTGGACTCTGCCAGACCACCAGTTCCCAACATCCTAGAGCACATCCCTAAAAGGTGCCCATCAGTACCAGTGCTATAGTGTCCCAACACATAAATTAGAAAACAAACAGCAGGAAGAAGGAAAAATATAAATAACCCAGCAAGCCCTCAGGGGAAGGACACACCACAAAAAGAAAATCAGCCATGAGAACTCAACAACAGTGACCTGGAAGAACGTCCATGCCTGCCACATAGAGAATTTAGAATCATTGTGATTAAATAAACATAAAGAAAATGAAAAGTAAAAAAAAAACGATAAGAGAAATACAGTTAATGAATGGAACACTGAAATTTAGACCCTAAAGAAGGAAATAAAAGAAATGCAGGAGGTTAAACGATTAGTGGAAGACTATATAAATCTGGGCAAAGCAACAAAAACAGAATTGACAAAGTGGAAGAACAAATCAGTACTCTTGAAGACACGGATATAAAAAGAAATAAAAAAGAAAAAGAAAATTAAGCACGAAGGAAAAAGAATGAAGAAACACTTTGAGAACTATCTGACACCATGAGGAAAGGAAATACAAGAGTTACAGGAATCCCAGAAAGCGAGGAGACAAAGGAACCAAGAAACTATTTAAGGAGATAATCGAAGAGAACTTCCCAAGCATGAAGAAGGAAGTGAAAATAGACATACAAGAAGTGAGAAGAACTCCAAATGATCACAATGAAAGAAAAATTACAGCAAGACACATAATAGTAAATCTTCCAAGAGTCCAAGACATGGAAAAAATAATGAAGCTGACAGAGGGGAAGAAAGAGATAACCTATAAAGAAAAACCAATCCAGCTGACATCAGACTTCTCCAAACACTATGGGCAAGAAGACAGTGAAGTGACATATTAAACAAACTCCAAGAATACTTTACCTGCAAAGCTCTCCTTCTTCTATGAAGAAAAAATAAGGACCATCTTAGAGAAACACAAACTCCAAAAATTGATTACTACTAAAACCCCCTCTCCAAAAAATACTACAAAAAGTCCTAAAGCCAAAACCAACAGAGGAATGAATAAAAACAGAATAAGGCAAGGAATAAAACACAAAAAGACAAAATGCCAAATAAAGATGCCAACATATCAATATTAATTCTAAATGTAAATGGACTAAACTCATTAATAAAAAGACACAGAGTAGCAGGATGGATTAAAAAACAAAATCCAATTTTCTACTGTCACCAGGAAACACAATTAACTACGAAAGATAAACATAGATTGAAAGCAAAAGCCTGGGAAACAATCCTACAAGCAAATGGACCAAAAACAGAAGTTAGGAACAGCTATACTTATATCAGATGAAATAGACTTCAAACTAAAAAAGGTAAAAGGAGACACAGATTGACACTACATTGTGATTAAGGGGAAAATATATCAGGAAGATATAACCCTCATTGACATATACTCTCCAAATGAAGGAGCATCAAAATATATAGACAATTATTATCAACTCTGAAAACAGACATTAGAGGAAATACATATATAGTAGGAGATTTCAACACCCCACTCTCACCAATGGACAGATCAATGAGATGAAAAATAAACAAAGACAAGAGAGTCCTAACTGAAAACCAAGGCCTCGTGGGCTTAACAGATATCTATAGAACACTGCACCACAAAAAATCCAAGTACACATTTTTTTCAAGTATGCATGGATCATTCTCCAGAATCAATCAACTATTGGGCCACGAGACAAACATCAACAGATAAATTAGATCAAAATCATTCCAACTATGTTCTCTAATCATAAAGGAATGAAACTAGAAATAAAACATGAAAAGATAGCAAGGAACCCTCCCACTTCATGGAGATTGAAATCCACACTACTGGAAGATGACTGGATGAGAGAAGAGATCAAAGAAGAAATTTAAAAAGTACTGGTGCTGGGCCTCCCTGGTGGCACAGTGGTTAAGCGCTGTGCTGTGGAGCTGTCGGCAGTGGCGACATGAGTTCGACGCCCAGCCAGGGAGAATCCCACATGGCGCGGCAGACCTCTCCTGCCTTGCCCGCTGCTCCCCTCAGCAGTGTATTTCTGATCTGCCTGTTCTGCTACCCGCTCTGTCTCTGGTGAACCCTCTCGCCGCCCCACGCCTCTGGCCTGTACCCCAGCTTGTATGTATAAATTAAAAAAAAAATACTGGTGCAATGAAGGACACTGCCTTGTCACCTCTAAGAGCTGTCCACAACTTCTGATCCTTCAACACTGATTACTGATCCTCTGCTGCTGTCCCCTGACTTCTGCTGCTGCCTTTGGCATGAACATCACCACCTCTTGGTGCTGTTGATTCTGGCACTGTCCAGCCGAGATTTCAGATTTCTGCAATGAAGCTGCAGTGCCACATCAACAGTGCCACCTGTGACTACCTCCATATGCCAACATGTATTGTACCCTGGTTCACCACTTATAAGTGTGCTATCAACTCAAAGCTCTCATTGAGAGGAAAATGCGGTAGTGAATCAGGATTTTTTTTTCAGACTACTGAACGCTGTGGACACTATCTGAGGTAAGACTGCTGGCCTTTTGTGGCCTTAGAAACTCTTTCCTTCTTCCCAATGTCCTTATTTCCTTCACCCCTTTGTAAATAAACCTGATTTATTGCACCTTGAGACTGAGTGGTGTGTTGTAGTTGTGTGTGCATGGGTGAGGATCCATGAACTGTCACATTCCCCAGCCTTTTGCACATTTTCACAAGGATATATTTATTTTATCCAATGTGTGTTTCCAAGTTGATAGTATATGGTGCTTCCTCATTTGGTGAGTAAATATTGATGAGTTTTTTTTTTCATGTATTGTTCACTTAATCATTATATAGTATCCCTCCCTGTGTCTTTTTACTATTTTTAGCTGGAAATCTGTATTATCTAATATAAGTATAGCTTTCGCTGCCTTCCTTTGGGTACTATTCACTTGTAGAATTATTTTCCAGTTTATCTTTACCCTTGTCCTTAAGTGTGTTTTTAGGAGACAACAGACAGTTGGATTCTGTTTCCAAATTCCATTAAATAATTTCTGCCTCTTATTTGGTGAGTTCAGGCCATTTATAGTTAGAGGTATTATTGATATATGAATCTGTTACTACCATTTTTTTCCCCATGATTTTGTGGTTCTATTTCTTTGTTAAGTTCCTTGTGTTTATGCCTTTTATGGCCTTTTATGGCCAGTACTCCTGGTGACGGGTGAATGAATGTTAAATATTCTTTTAATTTTTCTTGGAATGATACCAGAACCAGACTGCCTCAGTGGCAAGAACTGCCTCAGCGGTGGTAGTGATCTTTCACCCTGCTGTTTCCACCACAGGGGGGCTCTGGCTATACCTCCCTTTTATACTTTTGGGATCATAGACTATACCAGTCATGAGCAAACTATGACCTGATTGGTTCTAAATGATCCAATCAGCCATAGGACTGAAAAATGGTCTAATCAGACTTGTAGGTGTGGCACCCTGATACTTCTATAAGTCAGGGCTGGAGGGATCTAAGGGAAACATGGTTCCAGCCCGCAAATAAAGAAGAAGAATCTATTCCTGGCTTCTGAAGAAAGGACCAGAAGCCGACCTTAAAAGAAGAAAGAAGAAAAGAAGCACCTAGCAGCCAACCTCTGAGGAGGGGAGGGAAGCTGAAGACCTTTGTCAGAGACTCAGCCTCCAGTCCTGTCTCTGACATCACCTGAAAGGAGCACCAAAGGGCCCAGGCCTGGTGTCTCAAAGAGCTGTTTGTTGGTGGTGTAGTCCAAGAACTCGCAAAGAGCTATTAACACTTGGTGACTCTGACACTTCCTCTGGGTGACCGGTAATGACCATCACTACTGGCCAGTGCTGTCCAACACTCCTGGTGACTGGTGGTGAGCATCACTAGTGTCCACTGCTGTCAAGCTCTGTTGGCAGGTGATGGACACTCTGCTTGTACTTCTGGTGGACATGGGGTGACATAGCTGGCCAGTTGTGGTAACAGTATGCTCTTTGTTTCCCCTTTGTAAAATAAACCCTATTATTGTTGTACCTGGAGTCTTAGATCTCTTGCAATTGTGCACATGGGTGAGAATGCATAGAAAGTTACCTGTCCTCTATTAGGCACTCTCCATTGATTGGCTATAGACCCCTATTGTATAGATATTGTTCTGTTTGGTTTTTGGCCCTTTTGGTTTTTTAGGCTTTTCATAGCTTTTTTTGTCTAGAGCCTGGCAGCAGCCATTCTGGCCACCCTCCACTTCCTGACCATCCCTGTTTCAGGAGGAAATGTTGTGGTTTCAAATTCCTAAAGTTTCTGTTGGTCTGAGAAGGTCTTTCTTTCTCTCTCATATTTGAAGAAAAAATATTTACAGAGAGCACTCTGGTTGACTCTAGTTGACAATTCATATCTTAGAGTATTTTGAATCTTCGTAGTATTTGAATTTTGAAGACTATTGCCATTTTCTTCTTGCCCATAGTGTCTCTTCAGAGAAGTCTGATGCTAACCTAATTGGGGTTCTTTATAAGTTATTTTTTTCTTATTCATAGTGAGCTTCATTTTTCTTTCTTTGTCTTGGACTCTGGAATTTTCAGTACTATGTCTTGCTATAAGTCTCATTTTACTAAAGTAGTTTGGTGTTCTTTTAGGTTAGTGCACTTGTACGTTTAGTCCTTTTTTTCAAGTTTGGGGAGTTTCCATTATTTCTTTAAACACATTCTATTTTTCCTTTTCTCTCTCTCCCTATTCTGGGATTCCTATGATTCTTATATTTTCTTTCCTCATAGAGTTAGATAGTTCATAAAGTATTTTTTTTATTACTTCATTCCCCTCTTTATCTTTTTCTTTCAGTTCCTTCCCCATTTACAACTTCAAGTTCACTAATTTGATCTTCCATTTGGTCTAGCCTACTTCCATGGCTCTCTCCTGAATTTTTCCATCTCTTCTATTGAACCTTTTACATTCTTCTACTCTATTATTTTCTCATTTAAAATTTCAATTTTGATCTTCTGCTTATTATTTTTCTCATTCCATTAATTTGTTTTTCTGAGTTTTTTTGTATATTCTCTGTATTGTTGTATTGTTTGAATTTTCTACTATGGTAGAATGTTGTATTTGATAGGAAGAGACGTTCTTCCATATCTTTGTGGATGGGTTTGGGAGATTTGATTCCTCTTTGTGGTATATTGTTCCCGTGAGAACTTATGTGGCCATTTATATTTTTCCTTATACACATTATTTACTTTTGGGTCTGCTCTAATTTACTGGGGTCTCTCCTGATTGTGGGTCCTCTCCAAACACTGTTTGGACTTTTTCCAGATGGTGATCTTGACAGCTGGGGACTCTTGCGGTCTAGGATAGCACTGATTCATTCATCAGGGTAGGTGGGTGAGTTGTAGGGTGGCTTGTGGGGGTTGTAGTGTGATGGCGGAATTCCACTAAGGAACGTCACAGCACATAGAGAGGAATAAGAGGAAAGATCTTTATTTATGCCTGTGGGCCCAGAGGAGATCTATCTCCAAAATCTGAGCCTTGAGCAGTTAGGCAACAGAGTATTTATTGCCTTAGCAGGGGTACATTTGCACTTTAAAACAAGCAGGGAGTACAGAATCAGAAGATTCCCAAGCAGTTATCTAGGGTGCATAAGTCAGGCATGTGGCCTTGAGAATGTTTATCAGTTACTCCCTTGAACTTTCTGTCTACATTTAAGCTTTATCTCAATATAACTTGAGTTAAGAACAGGTCAGCCTGACATTTTCCACTTCAGTAGGTGCTGTGGAAAACCCCCTAAAATGTCCCTAAGATTCAAACTCAATCACTATGGCAGGCAATTGTGTCATGCAGCACTTGGTGGGGGTTGGTGGCAATGGGACCACACCCTTAATGTTCCCTGAGGATTTGGCTCACTTCCCAGGGTGGGCATATGGGCTGTGCAGTAGCTTTTGGTGTTGGTGCAACTGGGACCACCCCACCCCCCAAAGGAACACAGAATCTTGGACTTGCCCCCTTCGGTGAGTGAGTGTGTCATATGGCAGCTGGTGGTGATAAGCAGCACTGGCACTACCCCCAAAGCCTTCCTGAGTCTCCAGCTCACTCCCTAAGTAGGTCAGTTAGTGGATAATGAGAATCAACTCACTGCTATTATTTAAGGAAACAGTGTATGCTCTGACCAGAACAATTAATCCAGACAAAGAAATAAAATGTAACTAGATCAGAAAGTACAATGTAGACACGCCCCCAAAACATGGCGGCGAACAGACGCTAGGATCAGGCTCTCCTACAAAAAATCGATTCTTGGAGAAAAATATCCCTAACTTTGAGAGCTGTCTCGAAGAGAACCGGATACCCTGCGCAATACAATCGACCCTGGGGGTGCTTTGGACTTAAAAATAAACTGAAGAGTCGGAGTAAAGAGAAGAGAGGGGACATCTAATCCCACACAAAGGAGGAGCAGAGAGGAGAGATGGGCGGACCAGCTTCCCCTGAGAGCCACTGAATACAAGGTTAGAAACTGCGGTGAGGTCGGAGGGCTCCGGCCAGCCGACTGGG
>PVIJ01025699.1:0-10256 GCA_004024925.1 Scalopus aquaticus
GGTTCTCTATGTATATTACCAGATCTGCTCCAACAGCGAAAGCTTTACTGTTGCTGTTCACATGTGGATCCTTTCATGCCTCTCCCTGCAGGACCCTGAGCAGTGAGGAGCAGTGGACGTCCCTGTCAGGGTCCTGACCAGGAGGAAAAGCTTCAGTCTCTCCCCACCTACAGTGATACTCCTGGGGGTTGGGCACATGGTCTTGATCCTGTGGGGTGTGTTACTCCAGCCTCGTCTCACTGTGAGATTTGTCATAAATGGGTGTGAGTCTTGTCAGTGGCCTTCTCTGCAGCTGTTGGTCTGATCCCGTGATTTTATCTTTCCCCTGGTGAAATGGGGAATTCCATGGATGACTTGTCTGTGTTCATCCATCAGAATAAATACCACTTGGTCCTAGTTCTTGATTCCAGCTTGGAAGGTTGTATGATTCTAAGAATTGATTCATTTCTGCATATTTTTCTAATCTGTAGCACATCCCAGTGAACAGCTGGATCCTCTGTATATCAAGATGTTTAGTGTCCCTTCTCAGTCATTTCTGTTTGTATTTATTAGAGTTTCCTATCGTTTTTCAAAGTGGAGTAAAGATTTTTCTACTTTATTTTTTTCTGTTATCAGCATTATTTATAAAGCTCATTTGAAATATCTTTTTACACATGAGCTTCATTTATTTCTGTTCCAATATTTTCACTCTTTCCTTCCTTCTACTGGATTTTGGCTTCATTTGTCCACATTTTAGTGACTGCTTCAGCTATAATGAGAGATTATTGACTTGGTCCCGTGATTGGTCCTGACGGTTCTGTCCATCCCGTTTGCTGTGTGATGGGCCCAAAGGTTCTGGTCAGTCGTGAGGCCATGTTCTCATTCTCTGGGTATAATGTATTTAACCTTCTCACTTACCCAACAGTGGGTCACACTTATTAGCACAGTTCCACATAAAGATTTTTCAGGGTTCCCATGTGTCCATAATTGCCAGTTTGGTACAATTGTGATCAGAGAAGGTCATTGATCTGATCTCAGTCATCATCACGGTATTGACACACATTTGCTTATGGAGGAAAAGCAGGTTTATAACCCTGTGTCTATTCACAGGTTATAGGTTCAAACCTCTAAAAAGATGTCCTTTCACATTATGCCCTGCACCGGTACCCCAGCACCCCCACTGCATTTGCTGGGCCCCTCCCTGCTCATCTCCATTCCCCCACCACCCTCCCCCTTCCTTGGCCTCAGTTATGCACTCAGATGTCAAGTGTTTATCTGGACTTGGTATTGAGTTTTGCTTTGTTACGTTTTTCTATAGAACACATGTAAGTTAGACCATCAGCATTTGTCAGTCTCCCTCTGTCATATTTCTCATATCACCCCCCACAGTTCTAACCAGGGGTTGCAAATTACAGCATTCATAATTCTTTAGGTAGATAATATGCCATTGCATAAAATCACCTCGATTTTACGAACTGCTCCTGTCCTTGGGCATGTGTCTCGTTCAGCATCTACAAGTGTGAATGGGGCTACAGGGTTCACGGACACAGTAAACATTCACACACCCGCCACTGGCCTCGTGAGTCATGGGGATGGCCCTCCTCTGGCAGAGGAGTAAAAGTAAATAGAAAGAAATGGGGTTACATCAAGCTCTAAAGCTTCTGTACAGAAACAGAAGATAACATCATAACAAAAAGACACCCAGGGAATAGGAGAAAATAACTGAACATAATAACCTGACAAAGGGCTGATCCACCAGGTAAATATCTCAGGCAAGAAGATCCCACAGTGCACTTGTGAGCACAAGGACCTGGGCCTGTGTCCCCCAAACCACAGGGGTTCAGTGTCCCCCAGCTCTGTCACCTGATAAGGGACACGCTAATGACACTCTCAGGACCAAAAGTCCCAGGACCCTCCCGGGTTTCTCTGTCCCCAGACGCAGCCAGAGCCTGTTATATAGCCAGACACATGCAAATAGGGCCGTCCCCTGCTGCAGAAAACCAGCCCGGCCCACCCTGCAGCTCTGCACAGGAGCCAGCCAGGACCAGGGGCCACTCGGTCAGGACCGACGCGGACACTCGCCATGGAGCGTGGGCTGAGCTGGCTGCTCCTCTGGTCTCTTCTGGGAGGTGATTCCTGGGGAGCAGGAGACCCTGAGGGGGGAGGGGGCGGGAGGGAGAAGCGGTGGCTGAGAGCCGTGTCCTGACGGGCTGTGTCTGTGTCTGCAGGTGTCCAGGGTGCGGAGCAGCTGGTGGAGTCTGGGGGAGACTTGGTGCAGCCTGGGGGGTCTCTCAGACTCTCCTGTGCAGCCTCGGGATTCACCTTCAGCAGCTACAGGATGAGCTGCGTCCGCCAGGCCCCAGGGAAGGGGCTGCAGTGGGTCTCAGCCATTAGTGTTAATGGTCGTAGCACAGCCTATGCAGACTTGGTGAAGGGCCGATTCACCATCTCCAGTGACAATGACAAGAACTCACTGCATCTGCAAATGACCAGGCTGAGCCCCAAGGACACGGCCGTGTATTTCTGTGTGAGAAACACAGTGTGGGGAGCAGGCAGGAGCCCAGACACAAACCTGCAGGGACAGGGCGGGGCTGGGGATGCCCACGACCAGCAGGGGCGCTGGGACCACAGTGAGCAGATCAGGACTCCAGGGCTCAGGAGACACCAGGGAGCTGGGATTTCCCTACTGGTGTTTGTAGAGTTAATTTATGCAAAATGAGAGCACTGAGTGTGTGAGCAGAACTGAATCAGGGACAATGTATGTTGACATTGTGAAACTTTTTTTTTAAATATAGGCTAAAACAATGTCAGAAAAAATCCAAAACCTTCTCTTGCAGACGCAGCTTCCAGTAGCACAGAACAAACTTGACCCCCTATCTTAGTTACTTAACACCTGCAAAACACCAACAGTAAGATTCTCACTGAATCCTGACAAACCAGAAATATCTCTACTCAGGCAGGAAGGAGCCTGGTCTCTTCTGTCTTTGAATTCAGAATTGTGCTGATACCTGAGCCGATGCACTGAAACAACCACGGGAAAGAGAACACAGACTGGGACATAGAAATAAAACTGTCTTTGTTCACAGGTGACATGAACCTCTGTATAGAAAATGCAAAGTGCTTCACTGTTAGAATAAGCAACTGCAGCGAGTTTAAATACAGGGTTAATATTCAAAAAGTAGTTTTGTTGCAAGCATCCTAAATAAGTTAATATGAAAATAAAAATTAAAAATACTATTTATGTGAGCAAGCTCAAAGAAAATACTTAGGATTGAATCTTGCATGTTGCATAAGAGCTGCTCGATGAAATCAGGGAAACTCTGAAAATGAGATCAACCCAAAGACCCACACGAGGATGGATCCCACACTCACGGATGGGAGAGTAACTGTTGTTAACTCGTGATGCTTCCCAGAGAGACGTGATTCAGTGCACAGCTAATACAACTCCAACTTCTCTTCTAGGAGATGGGGATAAAGTCGCCCCAGAGCCACGTGAGAGACCAGGGCCCAGGTTACACACACAGAGGAGAACAAGCTGGAGCTCCCGCCCTGCCCAGCCCCACCTGCCCCAGGCTCGTGATGAGGACGACGTGGGCTGAGGAGAGAGCAGGAAACTGGGTCAAGGGACAGAGAACAAGTCCAGGAACAGACCCATGTAAATGCACATTCTTATGTATTTAAGGAGCAAACACAACACAATGGATCACAGACAGTCTTCTCAAGAAAAAGTGATGGGACAACTGGATTTGCACCTGCAGAAAAAGTTACTCAGGGCCGACCAGCAGCTGTCACAAATTTAGAAAATTGCATCAGGAAATGAGTGTAACATGGCAGGATGATGCATGGACCTTTTAGACAGGATAAAACACTTATTTCCTGAGTGTGCACATGCACTTGATGTGGTACAACAAAAAAGGGAAATAATTGTTTTCTAGATTGGCTAAATGAAAACTGGACATTCTGATAGAGGAAATGTTCTGATAAGAACACACAAAAGCAACTGTATTAGACATGAAAATCGAGTATTATACATGAGAGAAAGATCTATCATCAAAGTAAACACAAACACCGAAATGACAATGTAACAAACCATCAATGCATTAAAACTGTGCCCCGTCCCTTAGCACACACGTCACACACAGACACACGATGGTTTGGAGCCTGCACTCATGGCACTGATTTCTGTGTCTGACCTTTCCCACCTGCCGACACACACGTACTGTCTCACATTTTCGTCTGTTTCTCAAAGTCTCTGTTATTACCTCAACTCATTCGTTTCTGATTCTAGCTAGGAGGAATTTCTCACCATTTTCTAAGTCAGACTACAGATTCTCTTGGTGTTGTCTATTTTTTCAGATACCAGCTCTTAATAATTTTCTCTTTCAAATGATAGAGACATAGTGATCAAAATAGGCGGCCGCTCCAGGGGAAGAATCTAAACCTCAGGGGAGCAGCAGACTGTGCAGACTCTCCAGCAGAAACCTTACAAGCGAGGAAGGGACACAGCCGAGCTCTCAGACACTTCCAGCCTCAAATCCTCTTACCCTGCTGTTCATCCAGAAGGAAAGAGCCTCAAGGAAAAGCAAAACTCCAAGACTTTATCAACAGCCAACTGAACAGGAAGACTATTGATAGAACCACCAATTTTAGACCAGGAAACACACATTCCTGTCACTCAGAGGTTGTTGAGTCTAAGTTAAGGAGACTTTCACTTTCTAATTCAGTTACCCAGGAGACACTCACTTGAAAGATTTGTGAAAATAGGGCAAAAAGACACAAGGAGCCCCATTTTGCTTTGCTGAGTGCTGACAAGATCACCTTACTTTGAAACTTCATTTCTTCCAGAGCTGCCAGTAAAAAAAAAGTTCCTTAAGGACAAAAGGTTATTGCCTGAAAATGGCACTTATGAAGCCACAAAAGTTGCCAAGTTGTCTGTTCCCTGTGCTGAGTATTGGCCTCGCAGAAGGAAAAGCTTTAGAATGAGCAGCTCTTTTTCTTGCCAACCTTGAAACTTTGTAATTCTTTTATGTATTTGTTTTTCAGCCATTTATAGACAAGCATGAACATGAGAAAACCTTGTTTCTGAACACTCCATTTTCCCCATTTTTACCCTAAACAAATGCTATCTAGGAATGTCTATTCACAATGAGGTCTAGAAAATTCAAATATCACAGTGATCAATTATCTCCCACCTGGTGCTTTAACTGCTGGACACAAGACACCTGTAAATCACCTTTCGAATTGCTAATGGTTTCTATTGTCATCCACACTGTATTTTCTCTTGTTCTCCAACCATAAAATTCATTGCATGGCCCAGAATTTAAAGCACCAGAATGCAGAGGGTTAGGATTGACTCAATACTAGGTGTCCAGCTTTTGCCCTCTATCCAGGAGGGTTTTATAGAACAGGGAAGTCAGACTCAGAAAGCCCAAATCTAAATTGTTCCTATAGCTTCAGTGCACTGACAGTTTCCAGCTGGGGATATTGAACATACTTGAAGGCGCTAAACTGTGCCTATAGGATGTCAGTGCTGACTGGAAAAAGTTGTCACATTAAAATGTTTCCTCGTTAGGTGACCGAATCACAGTGTCCGCGTTAACATGTCTTAAGGAGCCTGCTCTGCCCTGTCAGCTGCCCAGGACGGGGCTGGGGGAACAGCACCCACCAGAGTGCCCAGCACCCCCACGGGGGTACAGGGGGACACCCAGGACCAGCAGGTGCGCTGGGACCATAGTGAGCAGATCAGGACTCCAGGGCTCAGGAGACCCCAGGGAGCTGGCATTTCCTTACTGGTATTTAGGAGTTATTTTGTGCAAAAAGAGAGACCCTGAGTGTGTGTGCAGATCTGATGATTCGTTACCAGATCAGATTCATCAACAATCAATGTTGAGTGTCTGGTACATGTTTTTTCACAAAAACAGCATAAATCAAAATTAGAGTGAATGTATAAATAGTCAAGAAATTAGAGGAAAAAATGAAATGACAACGTAACTCAGAATAAAATAAGACCAAACATGAAGATTTTCACTTTGTTGTCTAAAAACTAAACAGAAAAAACTAAAATGAGAATCTACTGAATGATGACAAACCCGAAGCCTCTCAACAAAGGCAGGAAGGAGCTTCTATCTTCTCGTCCTTCACTCTCAAAACTGTGGATGACCAACAGCAGTAATCAGGAAGGAAAGAGAACACAGACTGGGACAAAGAAATAAACTGACTTTGTTCACAGAATAACTACAGAGAAAATACATGAAGATCAACAAAATACTTTAATTATCACAAGAAATTAAAAAACAATTAAAATTGTGCGAAGTACCATTATTGTCACTTCATCACAATGAAATACTGATGATTTTGGAGCCTGCACTTTACTACATTGATTTGTGCTCCTAATTTTAAGGGGGCCTTTCAGGTTCTCTATGTATATTACCGGGTCTGCTCCAACAGCGGCAGCTTTACTGTTGCTGTTCACATGTGGGTCCTTTCATGTCTCTCTCCCTGCAGGACCCTGAGCAGTGAGGAGCAGTGGACGTCCCTGTCAGGGTCCTGACCAGGAGGAAAAGCTTCAGTCTCTCCCCACCTACAGTGATGCTGCTGGGGCCTGGGCACATGTTCTTTCTTTTGAGGGGAGTGTTATTCCAGCATCGTCTCATTGTGATATTTTATCACAAATGGGTGTGAGTCTTGTCAGTGGCCTTCTCTGCAGCTGTTGGTCTGACTCTGTGATTTTATCTTTCCCCTGGGGAAATGGGGAATTCCGTGGATGACTTGTCTGAGTTCATCCATCAGAATAAATACCACTTGGTCCTAGTTCTTCTTGATTCCAGTTTGGAAGGTTGTATGATTCTAAGATTTGATCCATCTGCATGTTTTTCCAATCTTATGCGCATCACAGTGAACAGCTGAATCCTCTGTATATCAAGATGTTTAGTGTCCCTTCTCACTCATTTCTGATTCTGTTTATTAGAGTTTCCCATCATCTTTCTAAGTGAGAGCAAATATTTTTCTTTTCTATTTTTTTCTGTTACCAGCACTATTTATATAGCTCATTTGAAATACCTTTTTCACCTGAGCCTCATTTATTTCTATTCCAACATTTTCGTTATTTCTTTCCTCCACTGGATTTTGGCGTCATTTGTCCACATTTTAGTGGTTGCTTCAACTATGATGAGATTATTGACTTGGGCTCTGTCCTCCCTGTGGTTGGTGTTGACATCTCTGTCCGGCCCCTGTGTGGTGTGTGATGGACCCACGGGTTCAGGTTGGTCAGGAGTCCTAGTTGTCTTCTCAGGCTCTGGGGATAAAGTATCTGCTATTTCTCCTTCTCACTAACCCAATGGTCGGTCACAGAGTTTCATACAGTCTCCACATATTAGTCTTTTCAGGCGTTACATGTGTGGACAACTCCCAATTTGGTGCAGCTGAGATCAGAGGTTACCTATGTGATCTCAGTCATCATCACTGTAGGGACACACGTTTGCTTATGTGTTTCTGGAGGAAAAGCAGGTATATATCAGGTTATAACTTCAGACCTCTAAAATGTGTCCTATCAACCAGCCCAGCACCAGGTCCCAGCACCCAAACCACATGCCTTGGGCCCCTCCCCCTCATCCCCACAAAACCAGCTCCTCCCATTTTGGCCTCAGTTTTGGGGCCATACCCCAAGTGTTTATATAGGCTTGGAACTCAGTGACGCTTTCTTCTCTTTTTCTATATCCCACATGTAAGAGCATCCAGCACTGCCTGTGTCTCTATGTCGTATTTCTCTAGCATCATCCCCACAGCTCTATGCAGCTGTTGCAAACAGCAGCATTCATTCTCCTCTGAGGTAGGCTGTGGGTCTGCTGGAATTCAAAAGCTGCAGAAGTCCCACCTCTGGCTCTGCAGTTCAGCCTCCTGGTACAAGCCCACTAGGCCGAGCCAACCAACCAACCCTGGACACGGCAGAGGCGCCTGTGAAGTGAAACGAGAGCAGGGTCCTGACTCCCCCAGGACACGAGTAGACACCATGAGGCAGGGCCAGGGCGCCTGGGGAGCCGAGACTGATGTGTAACTCCCCGGCCCCGGGAGTCTCGGCGCAGCCTTGTCAGCAAGACCGAGCCGAGGGGAGGGCCAGGTCATCCCATTCATACTGGGGGCCGCAAACTGGGCTATGAATTTAATTCGGATTTGCAGACTCCTTTCTCCAAAAGTTTAGATAAACAACATTCCTTCCTCCTGATTCTTTCTGCTCACCCTCTTACCTTGAGAAACTGACTCTATAAAAGTAAAACTCTCTCTAAACAAAAAGACCAGGTAACACCTTCTTGGCAGCTTCCTGCCAGAACAGTCGGCTCCACAACTCCCGTGTATCAGTGTGGTGCTGCCCGACGCAGCGGTAGATGACACACCATTGCATGAAAACACCTGGATTTTATGGACTGTCGCTTTGTCCTTGGGCACGGATCTCGCTCGGCACCTACGCGTGTGAAGGGGCTGCGGGGCTCACGGACACAGTAAACGTCACACCCCCAGCACAGGCCTCGGGATGTCATGAGCATGGTTCTCCCAAGGAAAGAGGAAGGAAATAAATAAGGTTGCATCAAGCTGAACAGCTTTTGTACAGAGAAAGAAAATATCAATATGATGAAAAGAGGCCCAAAGAATGGCAGAAAATACCTGCAGGTAACACAGCTGACAAAGGGCTGGTTCAAAATGCAGAGAACTCAGCCAGGAAGAAGGGACAGTGCACTCGTGAGCAAAAGCAGCTGGGCCTGTGTCCCCATAAACAAGAGGGGCTCATTGTCCCCCAGCTCTGTCACCTGAGAAGGGACACGCTGATGATGCGGCCTGGATCCCAAAGTCCCAGGAACCTCCCAGGCGCCTCAGTCCCCAGACCCAGGCAGACCCTGCTATATAGCGGGACACATGCAAATAGGGCCGTCCCCTATCGCAGAAAACCAGCCCGGCCCACCCTGCAGCTCTGCACGGGAGCCAGCCGGGACCAGGGGCCACTCGCTCAGGACTGACGCGGACACTCGCCATGGAGCGTGGGCTGAGCTGGCTGCTCCTCGGGGCTCTTCTGGGAGGTGATTCCTGGGGAGCAGGAGACCCTGAGGGGGAGGGGCGGGAGGGAGAAGCGGTGGCCGAGAGCCGTGTCCTACGGGCTGTGTCTGTGTCTGCAGGTGTCCAGGGTGTGGAGAGGCTGGTGGAGTCTGGGGGAGACTTGGTGCATCCTGGGGGGTCTCTCAGACTCTCCTGTGCAGCCTCGGGATTCACCTTCAGCAGCAATACCATGTCCTGGGTCCGCCAGGCCCCAGGGAAGGGGCTGCAGTGGGTTGGATACATTAATTCTGTTGGTAGCACATACTACGCAGACTCGATTTAGGGCAGATTCACCATCTCCAGAGACAACGCCCAGAACTCGCTGTGTCTGCAAATAAACAGCCTAAGGGCCAAGGACACTGCCGTGTATTACTGTGCGAGACACACAGTGCAGGGAGCAGGGGGGAGCCCAGACACAAAACTGCAGGGACGGGTCAGGGCTGGGGAAGCCCGAGACCAGCAGAGGGCACTGAGACCTTAGTGAGCAGATCAGAACTCCAGGGGCTCAGGAGACACCAGGGAGCTGGCATTTCCTTACTGGTATTTAGGAGTTATTTTGTGCAAAAAGAGAGACCCTGAGTGTGTGGGCAGAAATTATGATTCGTTACCCGATCAGATTCATCAACAACCAATGTTGAGAGTCTGGTACATGTTTTTCCACAAAAACAGCATAATTCAATATTAGAATGACTGTATAAATAGACAAGGAAAAAATTAGAGAAAAAATGAAATGACAACAAAACTCAGAATAAAATAAGCACAAACATGCAGTTGATCACTTTTTTGTCTAAAAACTAAAAAGAAAAAACTAAAATGAGAATCTTACTGAATGATTACAAACCTGAACTCTCTCAACAAAGGCAGGAAGGAGCTTTCTATCTTCTCGTCTTTCACTCTCAAAACCGTGGATGACCAACAGCAGTAAACAAGAAGGAAAGAGAACACAGACTGGGACATATAAATAAACTTTGTTCACAGAATAACTACAGAGAAAATGCATGAATATCAACAAAGTATTTCAATTATCACAAGAAATAAAAATTAAAATTGTGCTAAGTACCTTAATTGACACTTCATCACAATGAAATATTGATGATTTTGGAGCCTTCACTTTACTACATTGATTTGTGCTCCTAATTTTAAGGGGGCCTTTCAGGTTCTCTATGTATATTACCAGATCTGCTCCAACAGCG
>PVIJ01025700.1:0-10249 GCA_004024925.1 Scalopus aquaticus
CGACGACTACATCTTCCCGCTGTGGGCCAACTGGGTCGGCTGGGGAGTGGCGCTCTCCTCCATGATGCTGGTGCCCACCTACATCCTCTACAAGTTCCTCAGCATTCGGGGATCCGTCTGGGAGGTGAGCGGGGCGGCCTGGGTGGGGGTGGGCAGGGCCTGGGGGGCGCCCTGCGCCGCTCTGGGGTGAGAGGGGCAGAGGACGCTGGAGTCGGACAGGCTGCCGCGCCAGCCAAGTCGCTGAGCCCACGCGTGTGTCCTGGGGGTGCTCACAGGTCCCTTGAAAGGAGGGGGTTCCCGCAGTGCGGGCTCACTGTCCGCTCACAGTGTTACCCGCTGTGTGTCGTGTTGTTGCGGCGACTTTCCCAGAGGTGGAGAGAGATTTAATTGTCACACTGGCAGGCCTAGTGGGATAACTCCCAAAAATCTGAGCCCCGAATTGCAGGGTTTTTTTTTTTTTAAGATTTATTTATTTAGGGCCTCCCCGGTGGCGCAGCGGTTAAGCGCTGCACTGTGGAGCAGTCGGCAGCAGCGACGAGAGTTTGACGCCCCGCCAGGGAGAATCCCACATGGTGCGGCAGACCTCTCCTGCCTCGCCCGCTGCTCCCCTCAGCAGTGTGTTTCTGATCTGCCTGTTCTGCTCCCCGCTCTGTCTCTGGTGAACCCTCTCGCCGCCCCACAGCTCTGGCTTGTACCCCAGCTTGTATGTATAAATAAAATATATAAATAAATCTTTAAAAAAAAAAGATTTATTTATTTATGCACACAAACTGGGATACAGGTCAGGTGTGTGGGGCGGCGAGAGGGCTCACCAGAAACAGAGTGGGGAGCAGAGCGATGGAAACACACAGCTGAGGGGAGCAGCGGGAGAGGCAGGAGAGGTCTGCCGTGCCATGTGGGATTTTCCCCGGCCCGGCCGGGGCTCGAACTCGCGTCCCCGCTGCCGACAGCTCCGCAGCGCAGCACTTAACCGCTGCGCCACCGGGGAGGCCCAATTGCAGCTGTTTATACAGTTTGTATAAGGAAACTTGCCTACCCCATCCATCATAAACTCTATTGTTTAGGAAGAGAGTCAGGGTAGCCCTAGCTACTACTGCGGACAAGCAGCGCAGCACAGAGACTTTCCCAGCAGCTCTCTGCCCCAGCAAGCAGCAGTATCCAAGCAGGGAACTTAGCGACTTTCATTTCCAAGCAGCAAACTGACCAACTTCCTACTTCAGTATGCCCCCCACTGGTGGGTGTGTGAGGTGCTCTCAGCCTCCGAGCGCCCCAGGGCGAGTCTCCCAGACCCCTCAGGCAGGGCCCAGGCCGAGGTTCCCTGCCCAGCTCCTCGTGTCCCGCGTGGCCGAGCTGCTGAGACAGTCGCCGTGGCCTTCTCTCCTCTCCCTTTCTCCGCAGACCTGCATGGACGTGTCTGCGCGGACCAGGATTTGGGAAACGGTGGCCTTTGTGCAAAAATTGGGTCTCTCCTGTTATTTGGTGGACAAAGCTGCCCTTTTTTTTTTTTTTAAAGATTTATTTATTTATACATACAAGCTGGGGTACAGGCCAGAGGCGTGGGGCAGCGAGAGGGTTCACCAGAGACAGAGTGGGGAGCAGAACAAGCAGATCAGAAACACACTGCTGAGGGGAGCAGCGGGGGAGGCAGGAGAGGTCTGCCACACCATGTGGGATTCTTCCCTGCTGGGCGTCGAACCCACATCGCGGGCGCTGCTGACAGCTCCACAGCGCAGCGCTCAACCGCTGTGCCACCGGGGAGGCCCCAAAGCTGCCCTTTCTTTTATAAATAAGAACGATAGCCTTTCCCCCACGTCCTTACTTTGTAAGATGTGGATTTCATCCCTCAGCCACTCCCTCCACCAGCCTCACTGACACTCTCTGGGGACCGCCGTGGCCCAAGACACAGGTCCTGCCTCTGGAGCTGATGGGCTAGTGCGGGGCAGGTGGGCACAGAGGCCCAGGCTCCCAAGCAAGGCCGTGCCGACCCTCCAAGTCTTCCTGATGTGTGTCCTGGCCGTGAAACCCCAAAGCCAGAGAGCTTTGGTTCACGGGGGAACGGGGTGCTGGGAGGGAGCCTTATCCTGGACTTGGAGCCAGGCCTTGCTTCAAGCTTTTTATTCTTTTAATTTTAAGATTTATTTATTTATGCATACAAGAGCTGGGGTATAGGCCAGAGGCGTGGGGTGGTGAGAGGATTCACCAGAGACAGAGTGGGGAGCAGAACAGGCAGATCCAATGAAGTACACTGCTGAGGGGGGAGCAGCGGGCGAGGCAGGAGAGGTCTGCTGTGCCATGTGGGAAGCTCCCTGGCTGGGGATCGAACTTGTGCTGCAGTGGCTGCAGATAGCTTCATAGTGCTGAGACTTAACCCGCTGTGCCACCAGGGAGGCCCCGAGCTTTTTACTCTTCATGGGTTGGGAATAGAAGGGTTTCCACTGTCCAGCAGTCACTGAACCCCCAAACACCTTCTGAGTCCATGCCTGTGCCTCACCAGGGAGGCCTTTGCTCAACCCACAAGGCAGCTGCTCCTCCTGCGTGTATGTCTCGCCCCTTCTGGCCTTCCCCTCCGCCGCATTCACCCTCACCCCCCGCCCGCTCCTGTTTGGAAAGTGCCCGTGTGTTTGTTTCTATGCCAGTCCCTTCCATGAGTTGTAGGCTTCCCCAGGCAGAGACGGGGTGGGTAGCCTTCAGCATGGGCCCGGGGCCTAGCCCAGGGTCTGACCACAGCAGGTGGGCAATAAAAACTCACTGAGGGCGGCTCAGTGTGGACCAGCCAGCTCCACAAACACAGGCGGGGAGTGTCTGGAGGTACCCAGCACTGCCCGTGTGGACAGCTGGGCCCAACATTAGGGCCATTTATCTGGGGGTTCTGCGGAGTGTCCCTGGGCCTAGCTGAGGCCGCTGCCCTTCTCCATCCTCTCACAGAGACTGGCCTATGGCATCACGCCAGAGAACGAGCAGCACCTGGTGGCCCAGAGGGACGTCAGGCAGTTCCAGGTGAGCGCCTTCCAGGCGGGGCCGCAGGGCCAGGCCAGCTGCTCTTTGCCGTGTGCTGGGCCACACACCGGGACACCCGGACCAGATGCAGGCTGTGACCCACGGGTGTGCTGTAGGGACGGAAGATGGGGCCTGTCCGCTACCTTCTCCCAGCTTCCACCAAATGCCCCAACTCCACCTCTCTGAGTGGCAACAAGCAAGGCCGAAGATTCCTGATCTTTTTTAATTAATTAAAATGTTTTGGGAAGCTTTATTTATTGATGCATACAAGAGCTGGGGTGTAGGCCAGAGGTGCGGGGGTGGTGAGAGGGTTCACCAGAGACAGAGTGGGGAGCAGAACAGGCAGATTGACTGAATTACACTGCTGAGGGGAGCAGCAGACGAGACAGGAGAGGTCTGCTGCGCCACGTCTGTTAGCTCCTTGGCTGGGGATCGAACTCGTGCTACAGTGGCTGCCGATAGCTTCATAGTGCTGAGACTTAACCCCTTGTGCTGCCAGGGAGGCCCCCATTCCTGATCTAGAAGGAGGCACTGCAGGCCCTTCAGTGACACACTGGCCTAGACCTACCTTCTTCCCCCTAAAAACACCCAGGCTGGGGGCAGCAAACTCCATGCATGCTATGCTTCAGACCGGCTGTGTGACTTGGGAAAACCCCTCTGCACTCCCTGGGCCTCAGTGGCGATAAGGGAAGCACCAGAGTGTTTTCCGGGGCCTTTGAGGGGCAAGGTCTGTTCTCTGCCTCCTCTTTGCTGCCCTGTTCAGGCCTTTGGGTCTCCCGGCTCCTGGACCCCTCCCACCCCACCCTGGGGTGAAGCCATTCTGTCTTCTCTCCGCAGCTGCAGCACTGGTTGGCCATCTGAACCCCACCCTGAGGAGGAACCCCGCCGCCAACTTCCAGGTCCAAGGCAGCAGCTTCACTGTCTTGGGATTCCTTTCCTGGAAGACGTCCCCCCGACCCCTCATCCTCTTCCCCCAGTTACAATGATTTCGTGGTCTGGTTTCTAGTGACCTTCTGTTCATCTGGCCGGGGGCTGTGAGCTGATGGGTGAGGCTTCAGGGAGACAGGAGAAGAGGCGACAGGAAAGTGACTGGATGAACCTCTTTTGTTTGGGGGAGTCTCACCCCATGTGGGAGCCCCCCCACAGCTCGGGCAGGAACCCCCCACTTTCGCTTGTACTTTGGGCCACGGAAGAAATCCTCAGTCCCCGCAGCCTGAGAGAGGATGCTGCCTTTGGTCAGATACTATAAAATGAAAACGCAAGCAGAAAGCCCAGCTGAGGCTGTTTGGGGGCCGGGATCTCCCCTCCAGCCTGTGCTGTGGGTGCTGAACACTTAGGGAACGTGGCTTTACTCGTCCCTGAAATGAAGCCTGTGGGTTGATACTCTGGAAAATCGTGTGGAGAAAACTTTGTGGTTAGCATTCACTCCGCCTGACTTGAGTGTGATTTGTGTGTATTCTGGAACATTCTTCCGGCTTCTGGTGGTCAGATGGCCCAGAGCCGTGGGTGTCATAGGGGAGAGTGCAGATGAGCTTCTGTGAGCAGGTGCTTCAGAAGAACAGGGGACCTGGTCTCGTCTGCCGGCACACAGGGCTGTGGCCCCCAGACTTTCTGAGGCGCTTGGAGAGGAGCCCAGCATGGCCAGGGGTATGTCAGCTACTAGGAGATCCTCAGCTGGCCTTGCAGGGCCCCCAGGAGCCCATGGGCAGGCCGTCCTGCATTGTCCATGGACCCCTGCATGGTCTTTCCCTCAGAATCCCACTGACATCTGCCAGGGGTCTCTCGTGCTGGGAGTCGGGCCAGAAAGCTCCCTCTTCATGGGCCACACATGGTACCTGGGGGAGCAGGAAGGCACCTGTCACAGAGCAACCAGCTGACTAAAGTTGATCTGAGAACAGGCTGTTGGTTCAGGGAACTGCTAGGGGACTGGCAGGTGGTGCCCTCTGGCGGTGCAAGCGGTCAGCTTCAGCTCACGGCTAGAAAGGATTTCCAGCTTGGTGAGTGGGCGGCACCCAGCTCAGGTTTCTGTTGCGGCTTTGAGTCTTTTCTGCCCTCACTGGAGACCTAGACTTGTAAGTTCTTATTCTGACAGGTGGGAGCCCTGTTGCAAAATCTGGGGCCAGAAAAAGTGAGAGAGAGACCATTTCTCTTACAGGGAGTCTGGGACTCTGCATCTCAGGGTGCTGGGCATAAAACTAGGTTGTCCCTGAGCAGGGCGACTTGATTGTGGGTAGGGTCTGTTATGGGGGAGCCGGCTAGGGGCAGGTGGACGTTTCCTCTGGGAGGGCTCCGAGTCAGGGACAGCAGGTCATTGCTTCAAGAAAAGAGGGGAAACCAGGGGACTTCGCTGCTTCCTGTGTAAAACCCCAACCCAAGTGGCAGGTGTTTCGGGCCCCTGGGAAGAGGGGGCCTTGGAGCCACCCAGCGGTGGGATGAGAAGATGGGGGTCTGGGAGATCAGAGAGGGCAGAATCTGGCCCCTGAAGTAACTTCCTCTCTGCCCATGAAGGACCATTCCTCCCAAGGGGGACAGATTTTGTTTGTTTGTTTAGTTGGTTTCTGTTTGTTACAAAGCACTTTTATCCTGGTCACCTTCCCACCCAATGAGGACGCCTGGACTAGCCTCTGTCTCCCCATTTCCTGGGTCAGAGGACCATGGCCCAGCATTTTGTTCACTCTTGCCCAAGGCGACTCAGCTACTAAGGGACCCCCTGGCCCCTCAGGTCAGATCCCCCAATTCTCAGCCCAGAGCACTTTAAAATTCCCTGTGCCACGCGGTTCATCCCGCCCAGGGCTGTCACTCAGAAGAAACAAACCCCAGCCAAGTGACAAAGGAGTGTCCTAGCAAAAGAACAATGTGTTGGAAGAGGGGAGAGGATGTCATTTCTTCGTATCTAGCTTTGGAACAGCGGGATGTAAAAAGTAGAGTCCGCTTGGCTGAAAGGCCAGCAAACAAAAACCATGTTGTATCAGAGCTGGTCCGCTTCAGAGAGCCTGCAGTTTTCTCTCTCCGCCTGCAGGTGACGCTCCTATCCCCAGGGCGAATGGAGCTGCGGTGCTAGCTGACCCAACGCCAACAACGCGATGGTGCTGCCCCCTTGTGGCGAAAGGTGGCTCCTGAGCCAGGGCCCCTGGGAGGGTGGGAGCGCCCAGGAAGCTCTTGGAAGGTCTCAAGGGGGACTTTCTGGGCTCACCTTCCACCCACACTTAATGGAAAGGGAGTCTGTGCATTATCTTGTCATGTTTGATTTCTTTTTTTGATAGCAGAAGTTACCCAGGATACGGGGGCTCCTGTGTACTGTATGTGACACTTTTGATATTTTAGCAGATTTTAAAAGAATGATTATCATCCACCAAATGTACAATATCTGATTGAAGCCATCGCGTTAAGGTCCGCTCCATGTGTCTTTGTATGCAAACGAGGTGAAGGGAAGGGGCACGGCCGTGACCATGCTGACAGTGTCCTCTGAGTGAAAGTGCCCCGAGCTGCCTTAACTCTGAGAGGGCGCCTGCCCGGGTGGGAGCCAGGCTCTCGCCATATGACCTGTTTTGCAACGGAAATGCGAGACAGTAGCATTCTTACCAAAGAGGTCTTTTCTTAGTAAAGAAGCCCACTAAGTTCTTGTCATTTGTTTATTTCTTTGAAAACCGTGGACTGGAGAACAGAGAGGGAGTGTGTGGCGCTGGAAACAGCCCAGCATCTGGTGTTGCACAGCCCTGGGTCCCCAGCTGACCGGCTGGCGTCCAGAGGAGAGCAGCTTCTTGCAAGTATGCCCCGGCTTGCAAGTACTTTGCCTGCAAAGGCAAAGATTGGATCAGACTGACAAAAATCACATCCAGTGAAAAAAAATTCTGGTCTCCAGGACAGCAGCTGTGCCCCAGGCACAGAGAGGAGGCGCACTGTGGCACTCCAGACCAGTGGCTGCCGGTGCATCCAGCAGAGAGAAGTCAGATTTCTGGACTCAGCAACTTGGATTTTTCTGTGCATTCCGTAGTTCCCATGTCTCTAATATTTCTTCAGCTGATGCCAGGAACACTTGGTTTTTGTTTGCTTTTTGATCCAACCGTTTTGTCCTGAGGATTTGTAGGGTAACCATCGCCCTGCCCTGTGGCGCGTCCTGGGGTCCACCGCTGCGTGGACAGGCAGAATCCCCTCATGGCAAGAGCCACCAGGACCCCGGTGCAGGTGACGTGGGTGGGGTGCCCGCCCCAATCTCCGTTTCTCCACCTCTGTGTAAATAAGGACAGTCGCAGCGGTGCCTTCTCCGTGTCGTGGACAATCCCGACGTCAGGCTGGCGTCTGTGTCTCCTGTGGATTTATTTGAAAAGCTGTTTCTTCATGGAAAAAGAAGTGTACAGAATAATAAAAGATATTTCCTGTGCCGTGTATCTGATTGTGGGCTCCTTTCTGCCGCCAGGGTAAAGTGCTGTGAATTGTGTAAGGCGAATGGGTGTGTCTCTGATCAACCTCCAGCTAGTAAAGAAGAGCTTCGCGACACAGTGACCCCCTTCCACCCAAATAACCTATTATTAACCCTGGAACAGAAGACAAGAGAACATTAAATCTGATTAACATTTAATTTTTATTTATAGTAAGTAGGTACCAAATGACACCAGGGTAGTTACCTAGTGTGCTTTTTCATTTCCAGGGCTGAATTTCAACGGGGTCCAAGCCTCTGTTACACTTAATGCACAATTGAATGCTGTATGCAATTTCTAGGGAGGTGGCTTCGTTGACACCTGGCCGAGCAGGAATGAAGACTGTAACTGTTTGGGGAAGGCATGAGCTTAGATGATTGTTTTTTGTAAGGATTTGTTTTTATTTATTTACACGTACAAGAACTGGGGTGTATGCCAGAGGTGTGGGGGGGGGTGAAAGTGATACAGGGCAATTTGGGCACTGCCTTTGGCAATTTTAAAGCCCTCATTTTGCCCTGTATCAAAAGGATTCAGCAGAGACAGAGTGGGGAGTAGAACAGGTGGATCTACTGAAGTACACTGCTGAGGGGAGCAGCGGGGAGACAGGAGAGGTCTGCTGAGCCATGTGGGTCAGCTCCCAGCATGATCGAGCTCATGCTGCAGTGGCTGTGGAGAGCTTTATAGGCTGAGACTTAACCCATTGCGCCACCATGGAGGCCATAGGTGTGACCTTTCTGATGAATCCTTTTAACTCCAAAATCAGAAGAGGGTTTATTGTAATGAATCAAAGCCGAGGCAGCCTCCTCTACCTTCCCTGTGCCCCTGACACACATAAGTTGCCTGCGGAATGGGGCTGGGAAGCTGGGACAGAAGGGGGGTGGGCAGCCCTTTTGGGGGTGAGGGGATCCATCAACCCCAGCTGCCAGCCTGTCCCCGAGGCTGACAAATGTGGAGAAGCCTCCCAGGGAGCCTCACCCCAGGCACTCGGGGGGCTTTTGAATTTCTCCAACATTCATCACAGCTCAGACCTGCTTTTGGAGAGAGATTGCTTCATTTTCTCTCCTTCCAAAAGGCACTGAACAGGGTGGTATCTCTGTAGGCCTCAGTGTGTTCACCTGTACGGTGGGTCAGAAGTTACTCACAGTAGGTGCTCGTGGATGCCTTCAAAACTGTTGGTTTGGAAGTTAAATGCAAATTCTCCTTGGGCTGTGCGGAGGTGCTTCTCGGGGAGACGGAATCCAGACATGGACCAGATTCTCAAGGGCTGAAGATTCATTGGCCCATGTTCCCTTTGGGGAACCTCTCTTCTGATGATTCCGGGGGTCGGTGGCCTCCCCCCCCAAACTAAATCAGGATGGCCACTGAGTCTCCATGGCCGCTGTTATTGATGTTTTTGAGTTGATGGGTTTGAGAGCAGGGACCTTGGGCTCACTCTGGGGAAGTTTTCACCAGAGCTCCCCTTCAGTGGCACGCGGTGAGTTTCTCCACGATACAGAGACTTAGTAATAATTCAAGGACAGGTTTGTTAGGGAAAAGGACAGGGAAGTAAAGGGCGCTTGCATAGACACAGCGGGCAGGAAGAGCTGCCCCGAAAGGGACAGGTTTGCTGAGAGAGAGGCCTGCATGGTGGCAGGCGGGCGGGCAGCCCTGAGGAGAGCTGCCTCTGCCGAGGGGGTCCGTGAGGAGAAGCCCCGGCCTGGTGCAGGTCACGGGCAGGCAGGAGGCCGCTGCCCTGCAGAGGGGCAGAGTTGGTGGGAAGGACACTGCACAGGCACAGGCGGGCAGAAGGATTGCTACTGCCTCAGGCAGTGGAGAGATTGCCCTGCTATAGTCTTCTCTTTGGGTGGGGCGCATTCCTTGCAGGAGTGGTTTGTTTGTTGCTCATTTTGAATAATTAACTAGAATTTGAAAGGGACCAGCGATTCTATAATGGCCCTCAACCTCCATATCTTTACCCCGGCTATGCTCCTGACACACCCCCTGCAGCAGTCTGATAGCTGCTTGGATCTTAGGCTTTGAGATCTAGGCATGGACTCCTAAGGATTTTGGTTTCTATGGGTTGATGGTTTTGTTAATCCCTTCTACCCCCTCCGCCTCCTTGTGTGAATCAGGTTCTAGCCTTGTGATCCCTCCTTTAAGTTTTCTGTTCTTTTCTTCCATCATGACCACACCTGCCGGGGCTTCTCTTCACAGACTTCCCTCAGCAGAGGCCACTCTCCCCGCAAGGGTGTCTCTCTATGACTATGCAGGCCTCTTTCTTAGTAAACCACTCCTTTTTAGGGCAGCTCTTTCTGCCTGCTGTATCTATGCTAGTGCAATGATGGAGGAGATAGAACTTAAAAAAGGAGTCACAGGACTAGACAATGACCCACACAGGCGGTGGGCTGGAGGGAACCAGCATGACCATTACCCCCGTGATAACCAGAATCCTCAGGGGCCAGGGCCTGGGCTGAGCAAAGGCGAGGCTGTGGAGATGGAGCCCACTGGGGATCTCCGGCTCCCTTTCCGGTTCTGGCTGGTTGCTCAGGGTCAGCCTCAGACAAGCCCTCCCGGGGATGAGCCCCCCGACTGGAAGAGGACTCTATCAGGGCGTCCAGCTCTGGCTCGGGGCAGCAGCTGGCCTGCCCGCCTGTGTCTGTGCAGTGTCCTTCCCACCAACTCTGCCCCTCTGCCGGGCAGCGGCCTCCTGCCTGCCTGTGACCTGCACCAGGCCGGGGCTTCTCCTCACGGACCCCCTCGGCAGAGGCAGCTCTCCTCAGGGCTGCCCGCCCGCCTGCCACCATGCAGGCCTCTCTCTCAGCAAACCTGTCCCTTTCGGGGCAGCTCTTCCTGCC
>PVIJ01025701.1:0-10247 GCA_004024925.1 Scalopus aquaticus
GGGGAAGGGGTGCGCGGGCGGCGGGGGGCGCGCGGGCGGCGGGGGGCGCTGGGCGCACAGGGGCGTGGGCGGGGGGGATGCGCGGGGGGGCGCGCGGGCGGCTGGGGGCGCGGGCGGAGGGGGGCGCGGGGCGCACAGGGGCGTGGGCGGGGGGGGGGTGCGCGGGGGGGCGCGCGGGCGGCTGGGGCCGCGGGCGGCGGGGGGCGCTGGGCGCACAGGGGCGTGGGCGGGGGGGGGGGGGGCGCGGGCCCCGCCCTCGCTGGCGCCGTCTCAGACGCCGGAGCGTCGCCCCATCTGCCGCAGATCTACGACCCCAACGACAAGCGATTCGAAGTCCCCCTGGACATCGACGCCCCCTCGAGCTCGGCGGTCAGCCCCAGCTACGACGTGGAGTTCGTCAACGGCACCGTCTTCCAGCTCCGGGTCATCAGGAAGAAGAGCGGGGCCGTGCTGTGAGTGCGGCCCGGCCGGCGTTTGGGGCTGCGGCAGGGCCATCCGGAGTGGCGCTGACCGCTTTGGCTCAGTCAGGCCACGTGGTCGTCTTCGTGCGAGAGGGCACGGGGCCAAGCCTGCCGGGTGTCCACTGGCCCCGCGCCGTCCCGCTCAGCCCCGGCCAGGCCTGTCCACGGGGGAGTGGCAGCCATAGGCTCCGCCTTCTCTCTGCCCGTCCTGCGGGCTTAGGCGTGTGCAGGCGTGTGCAAGCGCGTGCACGTGGTCAGTGCCGTGTGGGGCGTGAGCAGCGGGAGGACACGGCTGACACGGCCCTGGGCGCTGACACGTGGCCCCGCGGGTGTTGCCCGGGAGATCGGCCGCCGGGCTGACCCCGCGATGCCCTCCCTGCGGGCTGGGCAGGGCCTCAGCAGCCCTGGCCAGCGTGGACACAGCTTCCCCCCCTCCCCCCCCCCGTCCCCACCCCCCCAGCTGCAGGGCGGTGCTGGCCCGAGCCGACCCGGGGTCACTCCTCTGTCCCCGCAGGTGGGAGACCAGCCTCGGGGGCCTGATCTTCTCCAGCCAGTTCCTGCAGATGACCACCTCCGTGCCGTCCACCTCCATCTACGGGTTTGGGGAGCACGAGCACGGGTCCTTCCGGCACGACATGAACTTTGTCCGATACGGGATGTTCTCCAGAGACCAGGCGCCGGTGGTAAGTGGGCGTCGTGGGCGCGGCTGGGGCGGCCTCCCCTCGGCCCCCGGCCGTCCACCGCCCGGCCCGCGGTCAGCGCCCCCGCCCCGCAGGCCTACAGCAACCTGTACGGCGTGCACCCCTTCTACATGTGCGTGGAGGACGACTTCAGCGCCCACGGCGTCCTCCTGCTCAACGCCAACGCCCAGGGTGTGTGAGCCGACCCCGGGGCGGGCAGCTGGGCCGGGGCCACCGCCCGCCCTGCTCACGGGTCTCCTCGCTGCCCGCAGAGGTCATCCTGAGCCCCTACCCCTCCCTGACCTTCCGCACCATCGGCGGGATCCTGGACTTCTACATGTTCCTGGGCCCCAGCCCCGAGAACGTGGTGCAGCAGTACACGGAGGTGAGCGCAGTGCTGGGCAGGCAGCCGCGGGGCTCGTCCACCTGCGTTCTCCTCTCCGCTGCGCGTTTGGGGCTGCGCATTTGGGGCCTCAGTGTGGTCCCCGCAGCTCTCCACTGCCGCAGCGCCGGACTGTCACCCCTGCCCCATGCTCTCCCTCCCCTGTGCTGGCCCCTATGTCCCCCTCCCCTCCTGGGTGCCTCAGATCTGTGGTCAGCTGCCGGCTTTGCCTTTTCCTGACCTTTCGTTCGGTTTCCCTGTGTGCCTCCTGTAGGTGAGACCAGCTGGTGTTTTTCTTTTTCCTTCTGTGTATTTCACTGAGGAAAATCCCGTGCAGCTCCATCCATGTTGCTGAGAATGGCCTGAGCTTCACCTTTTTGATGGCTGCGTAGTACTCCACTGTGTCTCTAGACCACAGCTTCCTGAGCCATGTCCGTTTGGGGGCATTTGGGCCGTTTCTGTGTCTTGGCTGTTGTAGACAGCGCTGCAGGGGACACAGGGGCACAGGCGTCCTTTTGAATGAGAGTTTCTGTGTCCTTTGGTGCTGCGTCGGCACCACACTGACACGGAGGGGTGGAGCAGGCTGCTGAAGGGCAAGGCCCGGCCTTTTTACTGACAGAATCACCAGGCAGCATCGGTTGTAGGAGGGAGGACAGGAGAAGGAGGAGGGGAGCAGACAGTGTGCTCCGTCGTCTGGGGCCAGGTGTGGGTCTGCCCTCCGGGTGCTGCTCCTCTGCTTGGGGACTCGGTTTGCTCATGGAGACCAAGCCCTGGGCCCCTCCCGGGGTTCATTCCTTTCGGCAAGGCACCCACGATCAGCTTCTGGGGTCCCTGCCCTGCTTCGGTCCTGGGGGCCCCCAGGCGTTCCCGGCCACATCTCGTGATGCCCCCCTTCCCAGGGTGTCCCCGTTTTCTGCTCTTGGTTGATTTGAAAGGCAGCTTGTGAGGTGTGGCTGTGCCTGATGGACGGGGCAGTTCTGACCTCGTGCAGGATGCAGAACCGCAGGCAGCGGCGGCGGCCGGACAGGCCGCTGAGCACAAGCAGGCCGCACCCTGGGTGGCCTCCTAGGAGTGGACTCGCTGGGGGTAGGGCAGGCCCGCCCGGCGTCTGGACGACCTCACTCAGCGTCCTCCCCTGCAGACCTCGCCCCCCCGGCCCCGGCTGCCGACTCGCTCTGTGACGGGCTGGGGGGACGCACTGCTGTGGGAGGAAACCTGGGCAGGCGGGGGGCTCTGGAGCCCCCTAGTGCCCCCCGGCTGGGCTGGGGGCTGCGGGGATAACTCGGCGTCCGGCCGCCCAGCCGCCTACTGGCCCTCACTGGCCTACTGGGCCCCGCTTTCCGGCACAGGCCATCGGACGCCCCCACTTCCCCCCGTACTGGTCTCTGGGGTTCCAGCTGAGCCGCTGGGGCTACGACAGCATCAACGAGCTGAAGAAGACCGTTGACCGTGTCCGGCAGTACGACATCCCGCAGGCAAGTGTGGCCATGGGGGGGCGCGCGCCACAGCTGCCCTGGGGGTGGCCGTGCTGGCCTCAGTTCCGGCGGGGCGTCTCTGTCCCTCCCGCGGGGGCTCCTCGGGTGACAGCAGCAGATGAGCCGGTTTGGCCGAGGCCCGAGACGTGTCCGCATTAAGTCCCCCAGGTCCAGTCTGACCCTCAGCACGGCCCTGTCCCCTCACCCCACTGCCCACTCCCTCTCCCCTATCCCGTCCGCCAGCCGCTTAGTGGTCTTACGGGCCAAGGTTTATTTTTATTTTAACACTTTGTGTGCCAGTGCCCTTTAAATTTACCAGCCCTTGGGGCCGGCCATTGTCTGTGCCACCGCATGAGTGGCAGAAGCATTCAATAAAACACAGCTCCTGAACTACTGAATATTAAAAAAACTGTAATAATCTCTCATAAAACACCTTGGACTTTCACCAAAACAATGTGTAAAGCTTCTAGACTGAGTACGAGCAAAGAAATAGCTCCTGATATTTCCAAATAAGTCCACCGTGGCGTGAAAAAGTGGAGACTAGATGAACACGTATTAATACGTGAGCGGCCACCTGATACTGGTGACAAAAACACGTACTAATACGTGAGTGGACCACAGAGTGTTAAATACTTCATCTATTTGGTGTCTTTATACTGCACATGGGTGAAACCATGTGGTGTTTCTCTTCCTGACTTCACACAGCGTCGCCCCTCCACCCATGTCACAAACAGCAGGGTCCCACCTTTTTCATGGCTGTGTAGTACTCCACTATGTGCACCTCCAGTCTCCCTGCTCTGTCGCAGGCCCTCAGGCTGCCCCATGCCCCGCTAGTCTGGGTGGAGCGTGCCGAGCAGGGGTGCAGTCGTGTCTTCTAACCAGTATCTCTGTATTTGGGGGTCAGTACCCAGGGGGAGGTGTTTTGTTTTTAACTTCTTGAGGCATGTCCAAAGGAGCCCGGCCGGTACCGTCCCACCACGGCCCCAAGGTGGCCTCAGCCGCAGCCTCCCGCCTCTCGCTCCCGAAGGGACGGCTTTTCACTCCTTCAGCAGCGTGACCGAAGCCTGGCCCGGCTTGGCCTCGGCGGGCGGCCGCTGGGCAGGCGCAGTGTCCGGGCGCCGGTGCTGACGCATGTCCTCGCAGGACGTGCAACACGGGGACATCGACTGCATGGAGCGCCAGATGGACTTCACCTACGACAGGGCCAACTTCAGCGGCCTGCCCGAGTACGTCAAGGAGCTCAAGAGCGAGGGCGTGCGCTTCGTGGTCGTCCTGGTGAGCCGGCGGCCTCGCGCGGTGGACGGGGCGGCGGGGTGGCGGCTCGACGCCGCTGGACACTCGGCTCGGAGTTGGCGTGGCCTGGCCACTCACCGGTCGCCCGTCGGGGCCTGCAGGACCCCTTCTTGAGCAAGGATGAGCCACGAGGGACGTACAAGCCCTTTGACCTGGGGCAGGATTTGGGAATTTGGGTCAACAACTCCGACGGGGCCAGTCCAGCGATCGGCAAGGTACGCTCCGCGACGGGCGCGCGGGGCCGCGGCCTGCCTGCTCCCTGCTCCCGGGCCGGGGCCGGGCGGGGCCGCGCGCAGCCACGACGTGGTCTCCACAGTGCGAGCCGGGGCAGTGCCCGTGGCCAGCCGTGTGGCGCGTGCCGTGCCGTGTGCGGCCAGCCTGCTAGCCCGGGCATTTGGGGGCCACCGTGGCCCCGTCAGCCCCTGGCCGTCCGTGGGGTCAGCGTCTCCACGTCCGTCTGTGCTAGAGACCGGCCCTGTCCGCTGGCCCCCACATGCGAGCGCCTCTCCTCCGTGCCGGCGCGTCCACTGCGTTGGTCTCTGCATCTGGCGTCTGTGAGGCCAGACCTCCCTCCGTGAGCGGGTCAGCCTCTCGGACCACACGCCAAGAGGCCTTTCTCACCTCGGACGTCCACGCTGCTAGGACGTCCAGCCCGTTGCTCGGTGGCCTGCAGTCTCCTGCGCGGTCAGCAGGGTTCCCGCCCTGCCCCACCCTCTGCCGGGGCCGCCCAGCTTCTTCCGGGGGCAGCGACCCAGCTGTGGCTGGATGGCAGGTGCGGCCGTTCTGGGTGGACCCCGGCAGGGCCGGCCTGCGGCTGAGACGAGGCCAGCCCCGGGGGTCACCCGCCGTGGAGGGTCAGGGAGGGCCTGTGGAGGTCATAGCTGGCGGAGGCTGGACAGCGTCCTCTCGTGTCCCCGCCCACCCGGCCGCCCTGGGGCCCTGACCGCAGCCTGCTCCAGGGCCCTGGCTGGGCAGCTGGGCTGACTCCTGGGCCAGCTCTGAGCCCCGGGCTCTGAAGGACGGTGAGGCGCCAGCAGCCTGGTGTCCGGCGGAGGCGGGACCGGAGGGACGTCGGCCCCCAGCCCTGGGTCTCCGTGCGGGCACTAGGCCAGGCCTGTCCTGCCAGGTACCGGTCAGCGGCCCCAGCTGCGCCCGGCCAGCCCAGGCTGCCCCCGTCTCTGACGGGGCCCGCCGGGTGCCCCCAGGCGGCCAAGCCCACCCCCGGCTGCTTGTGCTCCTGTCCAGCCGCCCCCACCTCCAAGGCGTCAGGACCCGGCGCCCGCGGCCTCTGCCTCCCGAGCGAGGGTGGCCGAGCTCCGCCCTCTCTGCCCGGCCATCCGGCCCAGTGACCTGTGCCCCTCCCGCTGGGCCGGCACGACGGCCTCAGAGGCCCCTCCCAACGGCACCAAGTCCCAGCGCGAGTCCACCTCCTGGTGTCCGCGACCGCCTGGGGCAGCTCGCGGGCCGTGGGCACTGGAGGGGCAGTGCGGGATCCTGGGCGCCAGTCCAAGGCCCAGCTGGACAGGCAGCCAGGGCCCAGCTGTGTGCCCGGCCGCCAGCGGGTGCGGCCCCACAGCCGGGCGAGGCCCCGGAGAGGTGGCTGTGGGCGCTGACCCTGCCCGCTGCCCGCAGGCCTGGCCGCCGGGCGAGTGCGTCTTCCTGGACTTCACCAGCCCCAGGGCCGCCGAGTGGTGGGTGCAGATGTGCACGGAGTTCAAGAGTGTCCTGGACTACGACGGCATCTGCATCGTGAGTGCCCTGCGGCCCGAGGGGCAGGCGGTCACGGTTGAGTGCCTGGGCGCCGGCCGCGCCTGGGCCCCAGAGGCCGGCAGGGCCAGGAGTGGGTCAGGCTCTCCGGGGGACGTGAGTGGTCATGTGCAAAGCCCAGATGGCCGAGGGCGGTGGGGGCGGGGTGTGCGGGCAGGAGCCTCGTCCACGGGGTGGTGCCCCTGGCGAGCCTGGTGCCCAAGAGGCCGAGGCCATCCGCGCTGAGGGTCAGACCGAGGCTGGACAGGTCAGGTGAGGGCCGGAGGGGGAGCCGCCGACGTGCAAGATGTGACGACTCTCCGGTCGGGGCTTCTGGCCACTGGTCTCCAGAGGCCCCTGGCAGGGGCAGTGCTGGCCGGCTGGGGCCGGAGCGGCCGCACAGTCTCCCCTGGGCACGGCCCTGCGGGCTGGGTCCCGGCTGGGCGGCGGCTCCGCCTGGCGGCTGCGGGGCCACTGGCATTCACAGGCCGCTTTCTCCAGGACATGAACGAGCCGTCCAATTTCCGCGCGGGCCAGGAGCCGGGGTGCGAGGAGAACAATCTCAACTACCCCCCGTTCGTGCCCGGTGAGCCCCCAGGCCGCGGGGGCCCTGACCGCTCTGTCCCGCGAGTGCCCGGCGGCGGCCGAGAGAGGGCGCCCTCCCCCGCTGTCTGTGCCGAGAGCACCCGGAGGGCCGAGGCGGAGCCCCAGCCGCTGGCCGCCAGGCAAGGCCTGCTGTCCGAGGCTGTCCTCAGGGGCCGGGCCGCCCCGCCCCAGCAGTGTCCAGGCGCCCGCAGCGGCGAGTCCCCCGGCGGCCGCCGCGGCGACGCTCTCCGTGCGCTGGGAAGGCCTCCGGGACCGCGGGCGCGAGGTTGCCCAGCCCCGAGGCCGTGAGCCA
Organism: Scalopus aquaticus; assembly: GCA_004024925.1. Lineage (NCBI taxonomy): Eukaryota > Metazoa > Chordata > Mammalia > Eulipotyphla > Talpidae > Scalopus > Scalopus aquaticus. Next base: position 6,936 of record PVIJ01025701.1, read on the forward strand.
GCTGCGGGCGGGGGCTGCTCACTCGGCGCTGCCCGTCTGTCCCCAGACATCACCGGCGGGTTTCTGGCCGAGAAGACGCTGTGCCCCGACTCCAAGACCTACCTGGGGGACCTGTACGACACGCACTCGCTGTACGGCTGGTCGCAGGCTGTGCCCACCTTCTAGTGAGTGCCGGCCGCTCCGTCCCGGGCGCTGTAGGCCCGCCGCGCGGTCAGCGTCTGCGGGAGCTCCCCAGCCCGCCTGCTGGGCTCCCGCACGGTGTCCGCCCGGAGGCCCGTGGCTGCCCGCTGCAGGAGGGGGCCTGGGCGCGGCCGGCTTTTCCCGCCGCCGGCGGAGTGACTCGCGGGGAAGGGCGCTGCGCGCGCGGGGCCGCAGTGCGTCGCGGGGACGCGCCGGACACCTCCGCGGGGACGCCGGTCACTCTGGCGGCTCGGTGCCTTCTCCCGACCCGGGGCGCTCACACCGGGCTGGACGGGCAGGCTGGCTGGGGAGGACACCGCCGGCCCAGCCCTGACCCTTCACCCGTGTGCCTGCAGCGCTGCCCAGAACGCCACCCAGAAGCGCGCCTTCGTGCTCAGCCGCTCCACCTTTGTGGGCAGCGGGCGCTACGGCGGCCACTGGCTGGGCGACAACTTCTCCCGCTGGCGGGACCTGCACATGTCCATCATCGGCATGCTGGAGTTCAACCTCTTCGGGATCCCTTACGTAAGCGCTCCAGAGTGGTCACCTGCGGCCCGCCTGGCCCGGGCCAGGCCCGCCCCTGGGCCTGGCTGCAGGCTCTGCCCCTGCCCCAGCCTAGGCCCCGCCCCTTGGCCTCGCCCCTGGACCTGGCTGCAGGCCCTGCCCCTGCCCCCTGCCCTGCCCCTGGGCCTGGCTGCAGGCTCCGCCCCTGCCCCAGCCTAGGCCCCGCCCCTTGGCCTCGCCCCTGGACCTGGCTGCAGGCCCTGCCCCTGCCCCCTGCCCTGCCCCTGGGCCTGGCTGCAGGCTCCGCCCCTGCCCTGGGCCAGGCCCTGCCCTCAGGCCCCGCCCCTGGACCTGGCTGCAGGCTCTGCCCCTGCCCCGCCCCTGGCCCCGCCCCTGGCCTGTCCAAGGCCCCGCCCCCAGGCCCCACCCCGCCCCTGCGCCTGGCTGCAGGCTCCGCCCCCGGGCCCTGCCCTGCCCCTGGGCCTGGCTTCCCGCAGGCCCCACTGTCCCTGCCCGCAGGCCCCGCCCACCCAGAGCGCGGGGTCCCGGTGCTGCTTCCTCTGTGGGTGTCCGTCCGTCAGTGACGTCCAACCCGGCCCCTGCCCGCCCCACCCCCAGCACAGCTGGCCGGCTGCTGCGGTTTTGGGGGTCTGCCACCTGCACACTCTGGGGTTCAGAGGGTGCTTCGCTGCCGGTGGATCCGCGCGTAGAGGGGTGGGCCGGCCGCGGGGTGCTGGGAGGAAACGGGGCTCCAGTCCTGTCGCGGCCAGGGCATGGCAGAAGCAAGACTGAGTGGACAGGACTCCAGTGCTGGCGGGGCCGCAGGATAGGATGGGCCTGGCTGGAGGCCGCAGCCGGCCTGTCGCCCCGGCGCGCTGGGCAGCTTGGCCACCCTCCTTAGGCAGACAGCAGAGCCCTGGGCAGTGCAGGACCGACGCCCCCTGTCCCTCCCCGGGTCACACGCGGCCTGCCGCAGCGGCCCCGGGATGTGTGGTGAGTGCGCGTCTCCCCAGGTGGGCGCCGACATCTGCGGATTTAACGAGGAGACCAGCTACGAGCTCTGCCTGCGCTGGATGCAGCTGGGGGCCTTCTACCCCCTCTCCAGAAACCACAACGCCAAGGGCAACAAGGCGAGTGGCCGCGGGCACGGGCCGGACCCTTCTGCGACCGTCCACGCTGAGCGCAGCCCAGCTGGGAGCCGTGACCTGGGGCTCTGGCCGCGGCCTGCTGGTCTCTGCTGAGATCCGCGCGCACGGGCACAGCGGCAGAGAGACGGCTTCTGGGGGTCCCCAAACACGCACGTGCGATTTCTAAGCGAGGGAGGACGGTCCCGGCTTAGCCCCGTGGCAGGGCCGGCCTTCAGGACAGAGGAGGCGTGCGCCTGGGAGGCGTCCTTACCCCAGGCCCTGGTTCTGGCCCATGGCGACCTGGGCAGAGGCGGCGCTGGCAGTGCCGGCTGCTCAGGCTCCCGCCAGAGCAAGGGCCTCGCTCGCCCGGCTCAGACGCACGGCCCTGCCTGGACTCGCTGGGCGCAACATGCGGACACGGCCCTGGGTGCGGGGCGCCGGCAGGGGCCGGCCGGGAGGGTGTCCTGGGCGAGGCCGGCGCTGTGCCCCACGCCAGCAGGCCCGGTCGCCTAGGCTCCACGCGGTGACGCTCCCTCCGCAGGGCGCTTCTGTTTCAGGCGCAGGTTTCGGTGGCGTTTCCGCGACCCTCGTCTCGGCTTCACATCCTGTTTTCGTGAAGCTGCCCGAGCTGGGGGGCGCCCACCAGACTGACCGCAGCTCCCCCTACTGCCCCGCGCTGAGCCCCAGTGTGGATTGCAGGAGCAGGACCCGGGTGCCTTCGGGGAGGAGTTTGCAGCCATCGCCCGCACGGCCCTGCGGAACCGCTACACGCTGCTGCCCTACCTGTACACCCTCTTCTACCACGCCCACGTGGACGGCGACACCGTGGTGCGGCCGCTGATGCACGAGTGAGCGCCACGGGTGTCCAGCTGGGCCTGCGGGGCCTGGCAGTCAGGTCCCGGGCCCCCGCCGCTGCCCGAGCTGGGCTTCCTCCTGACCTCGGCTGCGCCCGGCCCCTCTCTGCCTCTGGCCTCCGGGGCCTCGCTCTCGGGGGGCTGCGCTGAGGGCTCCCCGGTCTCCGTGACGGAGGCGTGTGGGTTGCAACCGCGCGTCTTGCCCGTCCAGGTTTGTCACGGACCCCCTGACCCACGACATCGACAGCGCCTTCCTGTGGGGCCCAGCCTTCATGGTGGTGCCGGTTCTGGAGGAGGTGGGTGCCGGCCCACACGGGCCCTCCCCGCCGCGCCTGCCTCGGGACGGGACTCGCGGGGACTCTGGCTGCTTCTCGGGGCCGGGCCCGGGGGATGCCGAGGGGGCCGCGGGGTGTGCGGGAGCCCCGCTTTCCTGCTTCCGTGTCCGCGGCCGCTCTGAGCCCCCAGGAGGACCCCAAGCCCCCAGCCCCCTGAGGCTTCCCCTTCCCCCTGGGCGCAGCGGAGCCTGGGCCCTGGGGGGCGGGCGCAGGCAGCGGCCTTCATGCCCCGGGGTCCGGTCCCGGGGCGCCAGGCCCCCCAGCCCTCCCCCCCGGCCCCTCAGCCCTCCCCCCGACCCCGCAGCCCTCCCC
>PVIJ01025702.1:0-10246 GCA_004024925.1 Scalopus aquaticus
AAGCACCGCGACCGGCGCTCTGGCTGCAGGAAATGGCGGTGCGCGCAGGCGCACTTGTTGCGCATCCGGGCGGCAGGGAAACTTCGCTTTGATCGTGATTCTTACTTCCCATTCCGCAATCTCCCGGCTTCACGCAGATGTCGTGAAAGTTCTACAATAGGGCCTGTGAAGCCCGGCATTATAGTAACAGTTCGGACTGGATAAGCGCGCGCTGTACGATGTTGGGCAGCATCCATCCCCTACCCCGTCTCCACTGCTAGATGCAACAGCAGCACCCCCCGCTTGTGACAATCAACAGTGCTGCGAGCATGCCAGGGCAACCCCGGTGGGGGTGCTCTGGGTTCGACACCACTGCTCTGGAGGAGTGATTCTCGGCCTGGACTGGCTATGAAAATAACATGGGAACCTTTAAAAACTTTGATGGTGGAGGTCCACCCAGAACAATAAAATGGAAGTTTCCGGGTGGGGTTCAGCAAGCTGTTTTCTTTACTACTTACTGTGTGATTCTCAAGTGCTGCCAGAGCTCGGAGACACTGACCAATAAAGTCAGATGTTCTTGTAAACTTTTAAACACTGGGAAAGGACATCCGACTCTGGCTTCGAGAGCTGGCAAAATATGGGCTCTTTTGCTAGCTCTGCTCACCCGGGTGTCAGTCAGTTTTCTTTGCTGTCGAGTGGCATATGAAGCCAGATCCTCCCCAGGTTGGGGGACAGCGGATCAGATGGTGTAGACAGTGCTTCACATGTTAACCAACTGATTGTTGTTTCTGGGTCTTGAGGTTATTCTTAGAGTTTTCTGCCTTGGGCCTCAATGATGGCACTTGTAAGGCCTTGGACACATCACTTAACTTTTCTATGCCTTAATTCCCCATCATCCATTTCACAGGGTTGCTGGGAAGATTGTAAAGCACCTAGCCGAACACACTATGGATGTCTCTTACTGCTCTGTTAATTAAGTGGCATTTGAAACAAAGTCATATAAGAGTCACAGAAGTTAGACATTCATTGTCCTCCTGGCCCTCCAGCATCTTGGCTTAAGTGGGGTGACAAATGTAAAACAGTAACTGCAGTGTGGCGTGTGGTGTGAAAGTACAAAAGTGAACCCACCTTTTAAATACCTAAAGCAGCCCTCTTTAGCTTAAAATGTGAAGATCCAATCTCTTTATCATGGCTCCATCTCTTTGCTGGCTAGACTCCAGCCGCAGTATGCTTTGGAACATGCTAAGTGCTGTTGCGATCACTCACAGTATCTGCTCTGAAAGGCCAGCCGGCCTTCCTGCTTAGACAAGGCTCCTACTCCAGCACCCCCTGAGCACCAGCCCCACTCAGATCCTTATAGTGCCCAAAACTCCTTTGTATGCCCTGTTCCTTTTGCTTGGAGGACTTCTATTTATGTTCAAAATTTGGCTCAAAAGTCACCTCCCCCATGAAGCCCTCCTGCCCACCCCCACCTGCCTGCTCTAGCCTGATGTGTTATTCTAGTCTGGACCAGGGATGCTCCCCATCAGCTATGTCTGTTTCGTCTGCAAGCTCCAGCTTCTAGCACAGGGCAGGTGCCATCAGAATGGTCAGTGGCTGGGAGAGTGGGTGACTGTCATTATGGAGGACTTCAGGGCAACAGGGCAACACGGCAACAGGGTGTAGTGGAGAGCTCTGGGGCCCCAGAGTTCCGGCTGAGGCTTCAGCCCTCACTACATGCCCAAGCCAGCTCATGGGTCTTGCTGGCCTCACCTTCCAGCCAAAGGGTAATGCCCCCGGGCCACCTCTCTCTACTGCATAAGCTCAGCACCGCTGGCTGATGCCTTACCCCTTCTGATCTGCCTCCACTTCCTCCGGGTCTGCTAGGCTGTCGCTCTTCCTGTCAGTCCGGGTGGCAGAGCCCAAGGTGGCACCGGGGCTAAGGGAGGAAGCACACAGGCCCACTGAGGCCTCAGACCAAAGGAGCCCTCTGGCCCAGGACTTCCCTTCCCAGCTGCCTTCTCAGAGAAGGGGGGCAGCGTCAGCGAAGGTGGCTCTCTGAGTCCTGCCATTTGTGTGATAACATCACTGAACCCCACTGTGGTCTTCCCACCCGACTTCAAGACCAAGCAGTGCCCCTGTTGAGGTTGCAGGCCCTGCTGAAGTCTCCTCTTGATTTTAGGTCCCTGTGCCCTTGCTTGATCTATGCCCCCCGAGGTTCTGTGGGAATCCAGAGGGATCATCCCTTCCTAATATTCCACCCACCCCCAGCCACGCCCACCGGGGACTGCAGATGAAACAGGGGAAGCCCCTTCCCATGGCACCTTCACTCATGAGCCTGGCATCTTGGCCCTCCCAGCTGCCTGCCATGTGCCAGGCCGCCGACCATGGACCCTACAGGAGGGAGTCCAGGGACCTGGTGACAAGATCTCTTCCCACACTCAGTCTCCAATGCCCTCCCCTCTGCCACCGCAGCGGGCCCCTGGGAGCTGGTGCTGGGCTGTCTGCCCCCCCCCCCGCCCCGACTTCTCGCCTGTCCCCTCCCCTCCGTGGCCTCAGGTGGGTGGCTCCAGCTCCAGGTTGGTGCCCTCCCAGCCTTTCCTGTTCGGCTCTGATCACCTGAAGTGACAGTGCCATGGAGCTGAGACGCTCGAGAGGGATCCTGGGGAGCAGGAGTTGAAGGTGAACCCCAAAGGTTCACTGGGCAACCGCCGCCCCCCATTTACCTGTTGGCCACAGGTCCAGGCTTGCAGGGCTGCGAGTTGGCACCATGTACATCCTTATCGCCCGGGAGAGGGACCGGGCCCTCCGCTAAGCACAGCCTGTGGGAGGAAGTCAAGCCCACGTGGGTTGAGGACCTGAGTCTGCAGCGCCCCCGCCTGAAGAGGGCTGCGCCCGACAGATGCAGGGGGCTTCGTGAGTTGCTGCTCAAAGGGCTGCTCCCAGCACCTCACTGATTCGTAGCCTGAGGCTGCCTGGTGCCCGGGGCAGAGTGGCCACATTCAAGTCATGACTTTATGCCGCCCAGCTGTGCGCGCCGGGGCCTGGCACCGGTCATGTGGGCCTCGGCTCAGCATCTGTGAGGTGGGCATGATGGCTGCGTCTGGCTGCAGAGTGACCGAGTTCACAGATGGGGCTGCTTCGAATGATGCCTGGGCCCTGGCATGCTTGCCATCACTGGGCCCTGTGGCCCTTGTGCCCGCGCGTCCGCCCACGTCCGTCCATGCGCTGACCCCAAGTCAGCGGGCCATGCGGGGCTTGCAGGGGCGAGGCCGAACTCTCCACCTCCGTAACGGGGTGGGCTGCTGCTCCCAGCAGCGTAAGAGGGCACAGCCAGCAGCCCCGCATCGTCGCCCGGGGCCCTACTCTGAGTGCTGCCCCTGGTTCCGTGGCTTGGCCCCGAGCCTGTGCGCGCCAGGTGTCCTTGCGGCCACAGCCACTAACTTCAGCTGTTCGGCAAACTCCCAAATGGACGGAAAAGGCCCCACTCTTCCCTTTGGCTGGACAACGGGGGCACGCTTCTTAAAAATCACTGTCAGATTGAGCATAGTGAGGTAACTAAGAGAATGGGTCAAGAATCATAAAAATTCAGCACAGTTTCCAAATTATCGGGTGACTGACTCGGAGGTTTGGCTTCATTTTAAGGAAACTGCATCGTGGAAAGCGAAAGCTTCATTGCACGGGGGCACCTGAGCAAGAAGGGTGATCTGGGTGAATATTCAGAAATGAAGCAGCCAGAACCGGAAGTCCTTCTTGACCGCCACTCCCAAATCGAGGGTGTCAGCACAACCGGCTGGCCAAACTGCACCCCGCACCTCCTGCACCCAGTGGCACAGGCTGCTGGGGCAGCAGTGCAGTGCTCCCTGGGGCAGCTCAGGGAGCAAGGCTCCGGCCCAGGGGCCTGTCCTTGGAGCTGCCGAGGACGGGGATCAGCGGCTGGGCCTCTTGGCCCTTCCCGTGAGGAACTGTGCGCCTGGGCGTGGAAGTCGGGGCTCTGGCTCCTGGTGTTAGTGGGGAAATGGTGAAAGGACCAGGGGCCCCTGGTGGGCTTGGGGAAGCAGGGGTCCTCCTTGGGACTCCCCCTGGACAGACTGCGGAGGCCAGCGGGGGCTGGCTGCACACACTCCTCTCTGGCTGTCTGCTTTTGTCCCGAGAGTGGTTCCCACGTAGTGTGAAGAACTTGGGGACAGGCAGGACCTCCGCACTCTCAAAATCACCTGAAGAGGTGGCCCGACCTGCCCATCTCCCCGAGTCCACAGGACATCCTGCCAGGGGCTCTGCTGGGCCCAGCGCATCTGTCGCTCACTGGCTCCCCCAAACTGCCGGCACGGGTAGGACGGCGAGGTTGGGCCAAGGGCTGGGGTGGGAGCGGCCCGGCCTGGCCCGTCCTGTCCTCTTCTGCAGCTTGCCTCGCCAGGGATCTCCGCAGGGGCCTGCCCCTCTCCAGGCCTCGGGCACTCCTTCCTTCGTTCTCGCAGCGGTTTTCATTCACCGGGGGACAAGCGGGAACAGGCAGTCCGAGGCCCGGCTCCACCACTGCCCTTGGATTGGGGGCCACGGGGCTGTGTCCTGTACTCTACCTTGCAGAGTCTGGGTCCATGACCTTGAAAGCCTCCTCGCCAGCCAAGTCTCTCTTGGGCTCTCTGGGACGGGGGCCCTCCTTCTCTCTGGGGCCTGGGGGAGACCTATGAAGGAAGGAGACATCCACTCACCCACAGCCACCGAACCCACTCCTTAGCCAAGAAGAGTCATCTTCTTGTCAACACTGGTCCCCAAAACCTGTAGAACCTCATTCCCTTTCTTAATCAGTGAGGTGGGTTTGAGTTTATCTCCTACCTCCTAGCCAATCAATTTGCAGGAAAGCTGATTTTTCCTCTCAAAAACCTGCTATTATTGGTTTCGTCAGGTAGAGACCCTGGGCTCAGTGACATCCTCGGTGCTGTGGCTTATGCAGGGAGGGAGAGGGAGGCAGGCCCGCTGCCAGGGAGTGCTGGATCTGCTGCCTTCGGCCTTGTGACCTTGAGTCAGGTACTTACCTGTGCGGGCTCTCAGTTTCCTCATCTGTAAAATGGGCCTGTATGGCGGTGTGCACATTCTGTGTGGGGACACCTGCTAGGCCATTTGGGCAGGGCAAGCCAGGCTTGGTGAAGTCGAGCTTCCCTCCTCTCTTCCCCAACTTGCTCTCCCGCTGGACAGTAGATGGGGGCCCTCTAAGGGCCTCAGTGGCAGGGGCCTTATAGGCTCTGGGGGCAGAGGACATGGTGGGGACCTTCTCAGAGACAGCCTGTTCTCCCACATCTCTCAGCCTGGTCACCTTCAGGGAACCGATAAAGCAGCTTCCAGTGTTGCCTCATGCAAGACACTGTCACACTGGATGAATCTCGATCATTCCAGAAACAAAGGCTCCTGCGCAGCACAGGTGTGGGCCAGGCCCTGGGGCCCCAAGGGAGTGTAGGGAACGCTTGGCCACGGCCCCTCCAGCGGCTCAGAATACTCGGGAAGAGCAACCTCAGAGGGGACAACTGTGAGCTCTGTGGAAGACGTCGGGTAGAGCCGAGCGGGAAAGCCTCTCAGATGCCGCCTCAGACGGAGGTGCGAGGGAGGCGGGTGCCCTGGTGGGGACATTTTTATGGTGGGGCTGAAAAATGCAGAGGGGAGAGGGTAGCCCAGCAGAGGCTACAGCCTGCACCGAGCGCAGAGGCCCGGGAATGGGAGTACGGGGGGAGCCAGGGGCAGAGTCTGGCCAGGCAAGGTAGCAAATCCAGAGCCTCAACAAGGGACCCCACTGCAGGGTTCCCCTGGGGAGGGGGTTGACCACTTCTGCCTTTTTAAAAAGTCGCCCAGGTAGAGGTGGGGGTGGGTGTGGGGAGGACAACAGGACGCAGTTGTTGGTCGAGTGTTGGCGGAGGCCCACACCTGGGGGAGGGCAGGAGGGACGGAACCATCACAAGTGCGATGAGCCCTGACACGGGGCGGAAGCAGGCGGGAGGAGCTCCGTGAACCGCGCCCTTCCAGGCGGAAGTGGGCCTTTCCTGCACACATCTCGCCTTGCCCTTTCCATGGTTTCCCTTGGGCCCAGCTTGCAGCCACCCTAATCGTCCCGCTTCCTGGTTGTCTGCTCCCCCCTCCCCGGTCCGGGGCTGGGCCGGCTGAGCCCCCTGCTGGTGGCGGCCCCGGCCTGTCCCTGCCCCACTGCGGGGCTCAGGGGCATCCGAGCTGTGGACGTGGGTCCCGAGGCCCGCCCTGTCCCTGGTGGCCCCTCGCCCGGGCAGGTCCGTCCTCAGGCCTCAGCCGGGCCGGGCCCACGCAGCTCGCGGTGCCCGCCACGGCCTCCCCAACCGGGCGGGCGGTCAGCTGCTCTGGCCAGGGGGCGGTCCCCACTGGGTCCCCAGGGCCTGCCTGGCCTCCCACAGACCAAGGATTGTCCCCTAAGAGTCACTGAGTGACGGAATGACATGGGAGCAGAGAACCCCGCTGCCCACCCCCCCAGAACGGTATGGGAGGAGCCTGGACGGTGGCAGCGCCCCATACCTCATTGCTCCCAGGTCTGGGGCCAGCAGGCGGAGCCCCGCCCCAGGCGTCACGATCTGCAGGCGGACAATCTCCTCACCTCTTGTGCTGCAGCAAAGAAGAGAGCCAGAGCAGCTGGTGAGAGAAGCACCCCTCCCCAGCCTCTCCGGGACGCGGACTGCACCCAGCGCCTTCCTTTTGGTCTCGTCTCCTCCTTGGCCTGGCACCGAGGTCCTGGGGAGGGAGCGCCAGTGCCCTTCGCCAGTCTCCTGCCCAGAGCCCTGCTGGCTTCAGCACAGCCAGAGGCCTTCTGAGTGGGCATGGCCAGGGCCCAGCCCCGGCTCCCCGCCTGTGGCTGCCGCTGTGCTGCTGGTGACCCCTCGCGGGGCTCAGCCAGCCCGTGGCCCCAGTGGCGCGCCAAAGTGGCCTGTCTGTCAGGCCGGTGGCATGGGCTCACCGTGCCCGGGAAGCCAACAGCCCAGGCTGGGCCTAAGAGCTGGCGGGCAGGGGACGTTGGGGGCTCAGCGGATGAAGGTGGGTGCCCAGGTGCCCAGGGCTGGAGCCCGCCGAGAAGCAGACCCTCTGAGGGCCCCTTGCTCATAGCCCCATGTCTCCTGCGGCCACACAGCAGGCCTGGGCCCCGCCCCGCAGTCTAGGGGTGGGTGACAGCCGGGGCTCCAAAGACCACACCCTCACGTGGAGTGAGGCCTCAGAACCCTCGAGCCCCAGCCAGCTGCAGGACGGCCAAGCAGCCCTGCCTTCGCTGCCCCTGGGCACTGGCCGGTGCGGCAGGCAGCCCCCAGCCTGCAGGGCGTGCGCCGGGCCAGCGCGGCAGGAGCGCCGACTACCGAGCTGGGGCCCTTCGCAGATCCAGCCCCAAGAGTAGCTGAAGAGCTTTGCCCAGACTCAGCCTGCCACGGGGAAGCTGGTGAGAGGTGGGGGTTGGGTGGAGGGGGAGGGGTCTCAAATGTCAACACCAGATCTGGTGTGGCAAAAAGAAGCTATGACATGGGCTTGAATGGGAGGCAAGGAGAGCGACATGGTCAGATTGGCACTTTCGCCAGGCGCCGGGGTCCCTGGGAGCCCTGCTCTGCCCCATGTAAGCACATGGTGCCAGGGAGTGGGGACACACTGCAATGGGAGCGCCCCTGCCCCAGTCTGACAGGTGTTCTTCAGAGAAAAGGGGAGTTAGGACACAGACACAGGCACAGGGAGAAGCCCAGTGAAGATGGAGGCAGAGACTCAAGCGATGGGTCTGCAGGCCAAGAAACGCCGACGGCCGGCGGCAGCGGAAGTGAAGACTCCCACGAGCCGCGGTCGCAGGGCTCACGGCCCAGTCCACACTGTCACCTGGGACTCTGGTCTCCAGAACTGTGACAGGCTGTCAGCCCCCCAGTTCCTCGTGTCTTGCTACTGGAACCCCAGGAAACTCCTACAGGGGCCTACTAGCCTCTGCCTTGCAGCGCTCACCCCAATAAACCACTTCCCAGGCTCAGGCCCAAACAGCTCCACTCCAGCCTGAAGTCCACTGCTGGGCCAGGCTGCTGGCGCTCAGGAACTCTCGGCCAGTGCGGCCCCCACGGTGGGGGCCAGAGAGTACAGGCCTCATCCTGCTGGGGGCCCGGGGAGGTGGAGGGTGCCCACGGTCACATTTCCCTTAGAGGCCAGCAGGTGGCTCCTCCTGCATGTGGACAAGGGCCCTCCCTGGCTGGGCTTCTCGGCAAAGGTACGGGCATCAGGCACTGCCCACGGGACCAAACCCGCCTTATCCCATTTAGTCGTGGGAACCATTTGGGAGGTATCTCTGCTCCCTATTTTACACATTGGGAAACCGAGGCACAGCCGCAGTACAGTGGCTGACGGTCACACAGCCAGTACCTATAGGACAAGTCAAGCCTTGTGCTCTTTCTCACTGCCCCTCAGCTACTCTGCCAGGCAGCCTGTGGGGACAGCCCACACACCCTGCTTGACCAAGGTTATGTCTGGGCAGCAGTGAGGCCTGGGGGCGGAAGGAGCTGCCTGAAGGATGGCAGTTCAGAAGTAGGCTGCCTTGCCATGACAGCCAGATGATGGATATCAAACATCCAAAGGAATCTTCTGGAACAAATGTTCAAATGCCTCTCAAATCCGTAACACAGACAATCCAACTCCTGTCCTATCTTCACTTTTTAAAAAGCTTGGGGAACCATTCCTCGGTTTTTCTTTTTTTCCCAAAAGAGAAATAAGGAAAAAATGAGAAACGACCACTGTTCTGGGCTGAATTGTTGCCGTCCTGGCACAAAGCAGGTGGCCCTGAGGCCCAAGGCCATGTGGCTACAAACAGTTGTGGGACTTGAGTCGGGGAGAGCAGCCCCAGGGCCCCTGAACGTGACCTGTAGGGGCCTTGGCACCTTCCAACGTGCCAGGGGGCACAGCTCTGAGCAGCCCTGGATTCCCACAAAGCTACCGTCCAGGTCACTGGGACGAGCTCGGTTCAGTGCAGAGTACAAAGGGGTGTCGCTGGCTCTTTGTCCACACACGAGAGAGCAGCACTACCTGCCCGGACACTCAGCGCTCAGAAATCGGGGCAAGCCGGGCCGCTTCTGCCCCATCCCTGGTTGCCAGCCCCTTCCCTGGGACTGGGTCCAGCCCCTGGCCTGGAGCCGGCTCGCAGCACCCACCTGGGCCCCCGGCTCCCGGAGGGGCTGGGCAGACTCGGCACGTGCTCAATCCAAATGGCCCGAGACACCTTGGCTCTGCCCCCGTCCACCCTGGCGAAGAAGGCGGCTGTGAGCGGCACGGGGGCGCAGCGTGGCGCCGCCCTCCCCACGGCTGGAGGGCAGCCTTGGCGCGGTGAGTTAGGCCAACGGACGGGAGAGCCTTGAACTAGCCTACGGCAGGACCAGCGCCCCAAGGGCAGGCCCGCCCAACCCCACAGCTGGCACTTTTTCTGTCGTGGCCCCTGGGCTCGGTGGCACGACGGTGGAGGTGCCACAGATGAGCACTGAACAGACAGGGTGAGGCGCTCTCTCTCCAGGGCCAGGCCGTTTGCTCCTTTCAGCTCCACACCGTCCGGCCAGACAGGCTTCCCCAACCCCTGCACTCCTCCTGGCAGTGGGCAGTGGGGACCCTGACCCCGCAGAGGTTCCATGGCGACTGAGTGGCTGCAGCAGACCTGGCAGTCCCCGGCCCGGGGCCGACATAAGCGAGTGATTACCTGCTTGAGCCAGGGCTGGATCTCGTCAGAACAGGCGGGTCCTGCTGCTTCTCGGAAGGCCCGTCCTCATCTAACACCTCGACCCTTTGGGTAAGAAGAAAAACATGTCCCAGGGCACCCCCAGCCTGCTGAGCTGCCCAGAGCTTGCTCCCTGCCTGTGACCTGCTCTAGGGGCTCAGCGCCTCCAGTTTGGTCAGGACAGCATCCTGGGTCGAAAGCGTGTCCCCGGATCCCCGGCCCCCTGGGCCCCGCGCCTGCGAGCCTGTTGCAAACAGGGCCCGTGCAGGAGCGCGCGGTCAGGGGCCAGGGACCAGGAGGCCCTAGTCCGCGGAGCGCTGGCCCCTAAGAAGGGGTCGCGAGGGCTCAGACACGCCGAGGAAAGCTGGGGGGGCTGCAGCCGCGTGTCCACACCGAGGCTTGCCGGTGACACCGGGGCCGAGACAGGCCCGGGACAGATTCTGCCCCAGAGCCTCTGGACAGAAGCCGAACCGGGGACAGCACGGCTGAAAAATGAGAAGCATTCCAGGCAGAGGCCCCAGCGGGTGCCAAGGCCCGAGGCTGGGCGGGAAGGCCAGGCACAGC
>PVIJ01025703.1:0-10244 GCA_004024925.1 Scalopus aquaticus
TCACTTAGCATTATCCTCACAAAACTCATTGCTGTCTCAGTAACTCTGCATATGTTTTTCATTCTACTTTAATACCCTTCACCTGACTAATGGCTATTTACTGCAGGTATTATTTTAAATCCTACTTTCAAAGAGAGATCTTCCCTGATCCTGTACACCATATACTAGTTATGTGCTGTCATCAAACCCTATACATTTTTATAGCATGATCACAGTTTAATTATGTAGTTATTGTGAATTTATTTAATAATACCATCCCTAAAATCAATTATATTATGGACCATGGTTTTATTGTAATGTCACTAGCATTTTCTAGCAGACTACTCAGTACATAGTAATCACTCAGTAAATACTGGTTAAATGAATAAGTGAACATGCTCTGAGAATTTAAGGGGGAAATAAATTATTTCCTGCTAGGATGATCTGGAAATTCATGGATTATAGGAAAGTTATTCTGAGAATGAAAAAAAAAATCAGTGTGTTGAAAGTCAAAGATTAGAAAAGATCCTGGAATATCTGAGGAATAGTAAGGTATTTTCTGTGGCTAAAGCATAGTTATCTCAGTGTTTTATGGAGAAAGAGAAGAGAATAAGAGGAAGTGCCTGTCTCTTTGCCAGGGTCATTTTGCCAAACTGAGGAGTTCAAATTTAATGAAACAATCTTAGGTGAATGACTAAATCGGGACTTTTTTTCCCCAAAGAAAGGTAACTAAAGTTGGCAATGTGGAAGATGGACTGGACAGAGAAAAAAGTAAAGAATAATATATATGTAAGTAGGGAAAACCTGGTGCACAATATTTGCATAGAAATCTGTTGAGACCCTTCAATAAGTATTCCTCTGTGTGTGTGTGTGTGTGTGTGTGTGTGTGTGTATAAAATGTCACTGATATATATATTATTTTACTTCAGAATTTGCTTTGTTACTTTTGTTAAATGAGGTAACAAATATGCCCTTTATACATTTATATCAAAATAATTGTTAATACTAATAATTCTAAAAGTAATAAATTATATCAGTATGACACATTTACATTTTGAAATATGTATACCTTATTTCATTTTCACCAAAACCCATAACATAGATAAATTTTTCTTATTTTATTGATTGAAGACTGGATTCACAAAAGCTAAAAGACTAGCTTAAATTTATATAACTGGTATATGTGAGATGCAACTTAAGAACCCTTTTCTAAATACAAGGCCTTTTTCAATTCAGCTCATATATGTACGTTTTAGTACTTATTTTATTGTTGTTGCTTTTTATAACTAATGTTTTATAATAAAAGTTTTATAGCAAACTTTTATAACTTCGAAGCAACAATAAAGTTAGCATTTCCTTTCTTCAGTTACTCTTTTAAAGTATTTCCACATGTTATTATATAAATCTTGGACAAAGGCTAAACAATTACCTAGATAAAATGATTATGAATATAAAATCTTCATTATAATCCAAATGCTGATTGTCATCTAGAGGAGTTATCTTTAAAAGGGGCAATGTGGATATCCACATAGCAGAATCACATTGGGTTGGCAGAACAGAGACCATCTTATTATATATGAAAGGTGAAGGAAAGGTTAAAAAAAAACGAGTGGAAATGCAAAAAAGATGAAAATGCCAACATGACTGAATATTTTTGGGGAAATATGATATGACATGCTTATTACTTACAGTATTTCATTTGAAATGTATTCTTTAAATCTTTTATTTTTTAGAGCAGTTTTAGTTCAACAACAAAATCTAGAGGAAGGTTCAGAGATTTCTCATATACCTTCTGCCCCCACGCATGCATTGCTTTCTCCATTAACATCACCTACTAGAATGGTATTTTTTTTAAATCAAGGATGAAGTTACAGTAGAAATCTGTTATTTATGAAACCCTCAGATAAGTTAATTTGTATATGTATGTGTTCTTATCTACCTGTAAAATCAACCCAATAAACTGTTTCTGAGTAGCCTCATCATAATCATCCAATGTCATAGTTCACCTGAGTGTTCACTCTTGATATTACACATTCTATGAGTTTGGACAAATGTATAATGATATTTTTCCATCACTATAGTATCATAAAGAGTATATCCAGTGCCCTAAAAATCCCCTATGTTCTGCCAAGTCATCTCCCCCCCCTCCACATCCCCACCTCTTGCAACCACTGATCTTTTTATTGTCTCTATAATTTTACCTTTTTCAGAATGTTATAGAGTTAGAATAATACGGTATGTACCATCTTCAAATTGGCTTCTTTCCCCTATTAATATGCATGTAAGTTTCCACCACATCTTGCCATGGCATAATAGATCATTTCTTTTTTAGTGCTGAATAGTATTCCATTGCCCAGATATACCGGTTTATTTATACATACACATACTGAAGGACATTCGGTTGCTTCCACATTTTGGCAATTATGACTAAAGATGTTATTAACATCCATGTACAGGTATTTTTTGTGAATATACATTTTCAACTCCTTTGGATAAATACCAAGGAGCATGATTTATGGATCATATGGTGAGAACATTTTTAATTTTCTAAGAAACCATAAAAATGTCTTCCAAAGTAGTCATACCATTTTGCATTCTTGCCAGCAATTTATGAGAATTTCTGTTGTTCCACCTCTCTGCTAACATGTGGTAATATCAGCATTCTGGATTTTGGCTATTGTAATATGTTGGTAAAGGTATCTTATTTTAATTTGTGTTTCCCTGATATCATATTATGTTGAGCATATTTTCATTTTTATTTGCTGTCTTTATAAAATGTCTTCTAACACAGGAAAATGCTTTGAAAGTATTCTCTAATTACAACAACATAATGTTTATATTACAAATTACTACATTAGGAAAAATCAGAGAACTAGCTGTGAGTTTCTAGCAATGTCTAGGAAAGACAGTGTCATAATTAGCAGATTGGAATACTCGAGTCTCCAACCCAATGATGGAAAAGGGTAGGTTGATCAAATTAAATCTTGAAGCAGTAAACATTAAGACCATATACTGATGCTTTTAATTATTTTAGATTCACCATGGAAATTTCTGATTATAATTTGGTTTTATATGTGTATTATCTAAGAGATTCAGAATACGATGGTCAACAATCTGAATAATCCTGTGTTTACATTTCCCATTATAAACTAATAGATTGGAGACAGAGTGGGGAGCAGAACAGGCAGACTGACTGAAATACACTGCTGAGGGGAGCAGCGGGCAAGACAGGAGAGGTCTGCTGTGCCATATGGGAATCTCCCTGGCCGGGGACTGAAGTGCTGCAGTGACTCTTGATAGCTTCATAGGCTGAGACTTTACCCCTTGCGCCACCAGGGAGGCCTTGATTTTGATATATTGTGACTTTACTTAGTTTGAATTAATCTCCCTAGTCCTGGCTCTCCTGACACATGGACAGAATAGTAGGTAGTATCTACATGGAAGAAAGCAAATATTCTATCTCTGGGGAAAGGCATGTGGGAGACATCATCCACTCATTTGCAGTCAATAAAAGAACTAGGTAGTCATATAGATAGATCATTAGAAGAGTAGTCAGTAGATACCGTTAATGTTTATTGCTTCAAGATTTAATTTGATCTGGGCCTCCCTGGTGGTGCAGCGGTTGAGCGCTGTGCTGTGGAGCTGTCGGCAGCTCGCAATGCGAGTTCGACGCCCAGCCGGGGAGAATCCCACATGGTGCGGCAGACCTCTCCTGCCTCGCCCGCTGCTCCCCTCAGCAATGTACTTCTGATCTGCCTGTCTTCTCCCCAGTCTGTCTCTGGTGAACCCTCTCGCCGCCCCACACCTCTGGCCTGTACCCCAGCTTGTATGTATAAATAAATAAATCTTTTAAAAAAAAGATTTAATTTGATCTACCTTATTTTGCCTATTCTCTTTATTGTTGAAATTTACTCTATGGCAATGGTTTTTAGGCTTTAATTTATGCTAAAATAACCTGAGGGATTATTTTAATTACGAAGTCCTGGATCTCATTCACAGAGATTCTGATGTAGTTGGTCTGGGATGTTGCATATGAATCTGTATTTTTTTTTAAGCACCTATAGGATTCTGACCCTGAGGAATAATGAATGATCAGCACTATGCTACAGAGAACTTTCCCATCATAAATATAATTTTGGTTCTTGAAGAGTTCATTTGCGGGGCAAATTTTCATAGTTTTCTTTTTTGCTGATTGGCTAAATTTGTAGCTTCATAACCAGTTCCAGGTATCCAATTGGTCAGAATTGTATATTCAGATCGTCGTGAGCATTGAGGAAGTAAACAACAACTTTGAACTGATTTGGGGTTGGCCAGCTTCACTGTGTCATGTGTCCCAAGGTAAAGAACATAAAGTAAAATCTTTGAGAAGGTTTACCCTGTTCAGGAGCAGACGCAAATAGGTAAATGTTGATTCCAAAGAGTACATAAGAGACATTATTATCCCCCAAATCTCTATCGTCTCCTTATAGTCAGCCCAAATAAAACTAAATAAAAGCAATGTGCTTCCTATGAAAACACAGATTATCTTCCTAACTTTTTTTAAAAACCAGATTGCTGCTCCTAAGCTCCTCTTTATAGAAAAGTTTGATCTACCTCTAAAAATGAGTAACTAACTGAGGATATGCAGTTGAATGAGGATTCAGAAAATAGGACAGGGGGAAGTAAGCCATGAATTGGGCTAGAGTGATAGGCTAGAGCTACAACCAGAAATTGGCTGAAGTATGTTTGAGTTCATCGAACTCCAAAGTCCATATAACTGTTTATCAGATTTTTCCAACATTACTGTTTATAAGAATCACCTGAGGATCATGTTAAAATAGAAATTCATTACCCGGCGTTATGATTTAGTAGGTGTTATGTGATGCCTAGGAATCTGTATTTTTTAAAATATTGCAGATGACTGATGCAGATGTTCAGTGGACTTAATTTAAGAAAACTTTCTTTCGAGGAATGATTCATCAATTTTTTTTATTTCAGGATTCCTTTACACCATTATAAATTATTGAGGACTCCAGAGGGCATCTGTTTATGTGGTAAGTAATTTCTGATGAATAATGGCTACTGATATTTAGAGTATTAAAAACTAAAACTGAGAAATGTTTAAAATGCTGACTAATTGAAAATACTCATAATAAGATTACATTTTAACTCGATAATATCTCTGTGAAAAGTAACTATATTTTCCAAATGATAAATAGCATACCTTGATGTATTGTTTTACATTTTTACAATTAAATTACTTGAAAGGCGATTTAGTAGTTTTCATATCTACTTCTACATTCAAACTCTTGTGATATGATATTTTGGTTGAAGTATTTGAAGAAAAACACAGAATAGCCTGCTTGGAAAAAGGAGAACCTTACAGAACCGTAGAAAGGGTGATGGAGACCCCCCTTGAGTCCTGGGACCACACTTTGAATTACTCTCTTAGAGTAGTATCTGTTATTGCTATGAGAAATATCTGTGTTGGTCAGTATATGTTAACTATCAATGATAATGACACCAAAGAAAGTTGAAAAGTAACTTATTCCTTAGTTTTTTTGATTTGTTAAATTATTTCATTTTCAATTTACCCCAATATTCTCTTTTCTTACTTTATTTTGTAAATTTGAAGGAATTAGAGGGGATCATACTCAGTGAAATAAGCCAGAAAGAAAGAGAAAAAAATCGAATGGTTTCACTTATAACAGGACTATAAGGAAACCAAATAGGAGAGAGACAATCAGCGGGGGGGGAGGGGGGGAGGAGAGGGAAGGAAAAGCGCACAAAATGGCATAGAAAAGAACACAAGAACACAAGGGACCATGGAGATGGATCACGGGTGAATTGGTGGTGGGCTACCCAAGGGGAATACAAAATGTAAAAGACATAAATAACAATAAAAATATATATTAAAAAAAATTGAAGGAACTATAGGAATGTAAAATGGAAGTCTACGTGGTAGGGCAGATTTTTTTTAAGAAACTGGGTTTCAGAACAATGATTACATTGAGGATAGAGGACTTTCTGTAGGCAATGAAAAACAAATATATTAGGTGACCAAATATAGATTGGAAAAGTGTGAAAGAAGGGAGCAATCATAGTTACTTAGAGTAGATAGTTATTTACAATTGAATAAATAATTATAATGAAAATAACTATAATTATGAGAAACTGTTAATCATATATGACCTATTGAGTATTGTTAAATACTCAATAAAAGAACCTGAATAAAAGAACCTTTAAATTTGGTTACTTTTTTTGTTCCTTTAAGCTTGAGCTCTAAAACCCAATGCTTAATGTCAACTTAGTGCAAGTACTTTAACAAGTATCTTACTTCTTCTTTGTTTTTGGTCAAAGTGGAAGAACCTAAAAAGAAAAACTAGAAAGAAGCACCTGGAAAGGTAAGTGAAAAACCAATAGTATGTGTAATCTTGGAGGTGTTTCAAGGATGAAAGAGTAATTCACTCTGTCACTTGACACTGATTGATGAAGTTAAAATAAAGAATGGGAATTGATTATTAGATTTAGCAGCAAGGAGGTCATTAGTGATCTGAACAACAAAAGGCCCCATTGGAGTGGTTGAGGGAAAAGTCCCATTGGTGTGTATTCAAGAGAAAATTGGAGGAAAGGAGTTTAAAAACTGTATAAATAGATCTTTCCAGGAGTTTTGCTATTAAAAAAGGGGAAAACAGAGATATGAAACTCCAGATAATAGGGGAAATTGCTTTGAGAGCTGTGATTTTTATCGGTTCAGATGGGAGAAACAATAACATATTTATAAGCTGATGTTTCAAGAGGTTTGGTCATGAGCATAATACACATAGATGCTTTCCTATTAGAACCTATAATTTAATGGAGAAAATGGTATTAAACAAATGCTCACATGTTAGATAATTAACATTACAATAAGTATTAAAAGAAAAAAGTTTCTATCATTACATCATTGTCAGAGCTACCTTTTTTAAAGACATTAGGAAGTCTCCTTATATGTGGAATATAGAAAAACAAAACAAAGGGTCAGATAAAGTCAAACTGTAAAACTAACCCTTGAAACTGACTGTGGTATGGGGGACAACCAGAGGTTAGAGGGGGAGGGAAAAGTGGAGGGACCAGAACAGAGAGAGGAGGGAGCACAAGTGTCTGTGGTTGTGGACTAAGGTTCTTTGATGGTGGGTGCAGTATGGCAACAATGCCTGAAGAGGGGGAATCCTGCACTCTTATAATGCAAATAACATGTAAACCAATATTATCACAATAAAAAATATTTTTTAAAAAAGAGGCTTAGCTAAATAAGTAATATCAAGTTGCACTTAGGGAGGGAAATGGTAGATGCAAAGACTTTGGGTAGAAGGAATATGACATGTCACAGATACTAAAAGAAGGCCATTAAATTTGGAGTGCAGAGAGCGAGGAGGATGAGGGGCAGAAAGGTTGAAGAGATAAGTAGTTGACCAGATTATTTAGGTCTTACTGTGAGCACATAGAGTTAGTTAAGAACTTTGGTTCTTATGCCCAGAGCATTAGGGAGTCTTGATTTTGTATGTTGGCCACAATAAAAGAGAGAGTCATCTAAAACTGAAAGGTAATAGATGGAACAAGTAGGAAGCAGAATGAAGAGTAAAAAGCATTATTTATACTCTGTAGATGGGACATTAGGCCAAGTGTATTTTGTTGCTACCTAATCCATTACTTTCCAATACATTAAATTTATTCAGTTTTTGGCAATTGGGAGAGCTCTCTAATTAGCTCATATAATAAACAAATTCAGTTTATTTGTTGAGATAGACAAGAACAACAAATCATGTTACTCCTTTCTTAACAACTCCATTGCATCTTTTTGCTTTCTCTTAAAGAAGTTTCTTTTTGCTTTCTCTTAATAAAGTTTGCAGCTTCTTACTATGAAATTTTCAAACATGTAGAAAATTTGAAAGACTTTTTGTCGTGAACACCTATATACCCATAACCTAGTTTTAGGAGCTTTTATCATTTAGTTGTATTTGCTTTCTGTTTCATTGCATAGTTTGAAAGTAAGATTTCATAATGCTTCTATACCAATATTTCAGCATGTATCTTCTAAAAATAAGGGTGTTCTCTTTCACACTCTTTTTTTAAACACATACTCTGTTTTGTGTTTTTTAAGATTTATTTATTTATGCATACAAGCTGGGGTACAGACCAGAGGTGTGGGGCGGCGAGAGGGTCCACCAGAGACAGAGCGGGGAGCAGAACAGGCGGATCAGAAATACACTGCTGAGGGGAGCAGCGGGCGAGGCAGGAGAGGTCTGCCGCACCATGTGGGATTCTCCCCGGCCGGGCATCGAACTTGCATCGCTGCTGCCGACAGCTCCACAGCACAGCGCTTAACTGCTGCGCCACCAGGGAGGCCCTCTCTTTCACACTCTTAATATTATATTATCTTGGTAATTGATTCCCTGATATCATCTAAAAAGCATCAATAATAAAGATAAGGAATCAACCCAGATGCCCAAAAATAGATGACTGGATCAGGAAGATGTGGTACATGTACACAATGGAATACTTTTCAGCAATCAGAAAAGATAAACACATGTAATTCGCAGCAACATGGATGGAGCTAGAAGGGATCATACTCAGTGAAATAAGCCAGAAGGAAAGTGAAAAATATAGAATGGTTTCACTTATGGCAGGAATAGAGGGGAACCAAATAAGAGAGAGACAAATTCAGCGAGGGAGGGAGAGGATAAGGGCTCAAAACGGGGGAGAAAAGAGCACAAGGGACTATGGTGACGGTTCACTGGTGAATTGGTGGTGGGTAACGTAAGGGGAATACACAATAATGTAAAAGATATAAATAATAAAATATGCATACTTAACTTTCAAAAAACTAACTAAATAAAAAGCATCAATAATAGATAACCCCTGAAAATCTTTTTTAGCAATTTTATTGGGAAATCATCTTCATAGCATGAAAATTATTCACATTGTGTAAAATTCAGTGATTTACTGCAAATTTATAAAAGTTGTGCAACTATCACCACAATATAAGTTTAGAACATTTCCATCACTCCAGGAAAAAACCTCATATACCTGTTTTTCATTGAACCAGCATAAAATCAAGTTTCATTTATGGCATTTAACTGTCTCTTTAAATCGTTTTCTCTAGAATGGTCTTCCCTTTCTCCAATATAACTTTTAGAAAAGACAAGTTTTTTTATTGTTTATTTTTATTGAGGTAACATTGGTTTACAATACTGTGTATGATTTAGAGGTATAGGACCACACACTTCAGATATTGTTAGCACACCACAACCACCAC
Source organism: Scalopus aquaticus (assembly GCA_004024925.1). NCBI lineage: Eukaryota > Metazoa > Chordata > Mammalia > Eulipotyphla > Talpidae > Scalopus > Scalopus aquaticus. The sequence goes on from PVIJ01025703.1 coordinate 9,257, forward strand.
CAAGGCTCCCATAGACTTCTTCCATAGTCCAATGCCCCCCTCCCCACTTTGCTCTTCCTCCAACCACTTCCCCTCTAGTAATCTCAATTCTAGGTTCAGATTTCTAGGGTTTGTTTCTTTCTGACACTTTGTTTTGTTTCTCTCTGTTCCACATGTAAGTGACACCAGTTGTTTGCTTTTTAAGAACACTTTCTTTATTTGTCTGCCTTTTTCCTCATTATGTCATGTAACTTTTTTGTCTTTCTCCCCCTAACCCAGTATTTTTTTTAATATATATTTTTATTGTTATTTATATCTTTTACATTTTGTATTTCCCTTGGGTAACCCACCACCAATTCACCCGTGATCCACCTCCGTGGTCCCTTGTGTTCTTTTCTACTCCATTTTGTGCCCTTATCCTCCCTCTCCCCCTAATCCCCAAGTGTCTCTCACCTATTTGGTTTCCCTATAGTCCTGTTATAAGTGAAACCATTCGATATTTTTCTCTTTCTTTCTGGCTTGTTTCGCTGAGTATGATCCCCTCTAATTCCATCCATGTCGCTCCAAATTGCATGTGTTTATCTTCTTTCCATGATGAATAGTATTCCATTGTGTATATGTACTACATCTTCTTGATCCAATCATCTATTTTTGGACATCTGGGTTGCTTCCATACCTTTGCTATTGTGAACAGTGTCACAATGAACATACGGGTGCATGTATCCTTTCGGATTAGTGTTTTTGTATCCTTTGGGTAGATTCCCAAAAGTGGGATTGCTGGGTCGTATGGAAGCTCCATGTTTAGCATTCTGAGGAATCGCCATACAGCTTTCCATAGTGGTTGGACCAGTTCACATTCCCACCAGCAGTGTAGAAGAGTTCCTTTTTCTCCACATCCTTTCCAGCATTTGTTGTTGCTTGTATTTTTAATGTGTGCCATCCTCACAGGTGTGAGGTGGTATCTCATAGTGGTTTTGATTTGCATTTCCTTGATTATAAGTGATGCTGA
>PVIJ01025704.1:0-10243 GCA_004024925.1 Scalopus aquaticus
CGTGGAGTCCCAGCTGGGTGAGATCAGGAGCGACCTGGAGCGGCAGAACCAGGAGTACCAGGTGCTGCTGGACGTGCGGGCCCGGCTGGAGAGCGAGATCAGCACGTACCGGGGCCTGCTGGAGAGCGAGGACTCCAAGTGAGTAGGAGGGAAGGTTTGTGGGAAATCGGGCAGGACGACGGGGCACGAGGCACATACGTGTCGGCCATTTTTTCGACCACCCGTCAGCCTCGTCCATGCAGGGTCTGCTCTTGACAGTTAGCCCACGTGGACGGTCCCAGGACGGCACAGCCCCTGCCTCAGAGAGGGAGCCCGGGGAAGGGTGGTGGGCGATGGCGACCACAGCACGAGCTGTGGGTGTGCCAGGTTCCAAGAGAGCTGAGGAGCCTGCGATGACGTGTTCAGAGCACGACTTTCTGCTTCTGTCCATGGCATGTGGGGCAGGGGAGGCCTTAGGTCCGAGGTGAAGCAGCTTCTCCATGATATTCACAGCTCGTGTGTTCCAGCCCCTTAGGGCTTTTGCCACTCCCCTCTCTGATCCATGCTCAACCTCTGTGTCTCCCCAGCCTTCCCAGCAACCCCTGTGCCACCGGCAGTGCCAGAGGCGGCTCCTGCAGACCTAGTGGCATCACCTGTGGGCCCTGTGTCCGCCCTCCCTCAGGTTGCTGCTAATTTCAAAACTTGCATCTCCTGAGGATGTTAATGAAGCCATTTAGATCAATCACAGTTGATGTTCCCAGGTCCTGCCTTTGCTGCAGTTCACTTATCATTGGAAAACTTGTCTGTCTTTCTTGGTATTTCTAGACTGTGTCTGTTATTTCCCAATAGCAAAGAGATACACCATGGATTGGGCATGTCTGGAAACTTCCCCCTGTTGAAGGCTGACTGTCAATTTTGTCAGCCCCATTCATTTGCGCTCCAGCTGCTACTTTTGGGTGTTTCCTGCTGGGATTGTGTTTCCAGCTTTCCTTGCTTCTTTGCAAAGAGGCTACTTCATTAACTTCCCAATAAACTTAATTTCTCTGGCATAGTAAATGTGTTTCTCATTCATATTCATGCGTTGTAAAGTCCTTGTCATGGCTGTATCATAAAAGCACACCCTCATTGGGAGTATGAATTCGGTCAGGTGACTGTCCTCAGTCCTTATGTTCCCCTGGTAAGTTCTGATGGAGCCGGAGGAATGTCCTCCTGGGAGTCTCCGCCAAGGGGAGCCCATGCAGAAAGCCTGGCTTCCACAGTCGCGTCCACCTCCCTCGGGCAGGGCCTTTGGATATTTTGAGAATCCTCTTTCATCATGTAGGGTAAATGATAATTTTCAGATTTTTCTGCCCTACCCCCAATGATGGACCTCTTAGGCCTACACGCATGCCTAACGGTGGGCACCTTGCGTGAGTGTAGGCCTGCATAAAGGGCACCCCTGGGCCAGAGACTGGGCTTCAAAGCAGCAGCTGCAACAGCAGCAGTGAATAAATCATGGAGCAGAGGAATGTTGGGGTGCATCAGAGAGACCACAGGATGCCTCCAGAGAGCCTGAGAGAGTGAAGATTTGCCAGGGGCTGGGAGGCCTGCCAGCTTCCCGCCCTCTGGCCCCGCTGGCCTGCCCTGTACCTAATTGCCTGCCTATAAGAGACCATTAAAAAGCATAGGAGGTGACTGAGGGCTCCAGAACTCCCTCCCTTTAGACCCGTCTGTGCAGTTCCACAGAGAACCTGTGCTCCAAGTGCCATCTGGCCACTACTCAGGTTCACTGCCCCCTCCACGGGCATCATCATCACTGGATTTTTCTGCTCCCTTTCTCCTACATGGTCCAGAGACAGGCTTCTGCAGAGACTGCTCAAAGAGCAGCCACCCTCTCACTCAACCTCTTAGCTGCACCTGCATTTCCAGTAGTCGCCTGCTCTCCTGCGATACATACTATATTGATCTCCTTGCCCAGAACACTGGGTCCTCTGGATGTACCTTGGACCCCCCGTTCTATGTCTCCTGATTAGCCAATCTGCCACTTTCTCACCAAAATAGAGGAATGCCTAGATCCTCAAATCTGGGGAGCTGAGGTCAAAAGCTTCCCAGGAATCTAAGTCACCTCTACGGATCCACAAGACAGGGTGAGGGAAAGACCCAAAAATAAAAATGTACCATATTATCCACCATGAGTCAAGTTGATGGCTGCCATTATCTGCCAAATCTTAACCCCCCAGGAACAAGTACCAGGAGTGTCCTCTCCACATGTCTCTTGATCTTCTCTGCCCCACCTCCTGTATACATATATCTGCAGTGTTCCTTCCTCCTTCCCAACTGCCCCCATTTTGAAAGTGGTTCAAGGCATGCCGGGAGTTGTAGTCCAAGCCTCTGATGTTATGGGAGGGGAAAACGGTACCTGTTCCCATGGGGATGCTCCTCCCCCTAACCTTGGGATGCATTCTGTTACAGTATCAGGCCACCACATCACAATCAATCGCACTGCAACTTATTTTTGGCAAACTGGTTGGTCTTGTTACCCACTGTTGTACCCAACATGGTGTATAAAGACCCTTTAAATGCAGGCAGGTGTCTCTTCTTACCTCTTCCCTCTTCAACTACAATCTTTCCACTCAGTCTTTGCTCATATTGGTCAAGTTCTTCCACAGCCTCTTTATCACTTCATTTCCTATAATTCCAAGAAAAGCCAAGGCTCATTAAGTCAGCCAGCAACAAACATTAATCCTAATACCCCACCCCCCAAATTGCCTCATTTCTTAATCTTTAAAACTGTCAATTCTGTATGCCACTAACTCCTTTTTTCCTTCAATTTGACTCTATCTGACACAACTGCACTCAACCATCTATTATGTGTGCTGGTACTGTGTGGGGTACTGAGAACTAACAAGTAAGTAAACCCCTGTCCTGACACAGCATGTTTGCAGAATTGTTGGTTATGACAAAGAGACAATCTCCATACAGAGAAACATCAACAAGGCTCAAGAAAGGTCACATAAAGAATGACGACTCTCAGGTGAGGGAGAGAGTGACGAGAAGTGGCTCCAAGAAGGAGCCAGCCCTGGATCTGGGATTAGTAGACCCAAATACTCTGTTCATAAATTCTGTCTTCCTGTCTCACTGACTATAGGCCCTTCAAAAATGATAGTATCTTTACCAAATTAAAGCTTAGTGTAAACCAAGGGATAATCTAAATGGAGGAAATAAAGAGCAGTGACACTAATGAGGATTCATGAGATTATTAAAAATTTATATACTTCCCATAGTTCCAACTTCAATCAACTATGACTGTATGATATTTTCATAATTATGAAATAAAATTTGATGGCATGTGTTTGGACAGATTGTGTACAGGTATGATAGAGGGAAAGTTTTTCCAAGCATAAAAACTACCAGGTAAGAAGATGAGGACAGTACATGTGTTTAGAGCTGACAGACGAATTCCTAGCCTGGAGCAGAGAATAAGTGTGGACGTGGAGGAAGATGAAGCTGCAAAGATAGTCAGTTTAGAGAATATCTGACAGTGTTTTGAATGGTTACCTGTAAGGAAGTTTGAAATTGGAGCTATCTGATGCTATGAAGGTTGCCATGTGAGCACAGGCTTTTTGTGAAGGGTCTTAGAAGTTGGTCAAGATGGATGGGAAAGATCATCAAATTAGGAGGCTGGTGAAACATAACAAAGACTGAGATAGGTGGAGATGAGGGCATAAGCCAAGGGTGTGGTCGATTTCAGAGGGGCAACCTTGGACATGAAAGCTGATTGGAGCTGAGGAACAAAATAGAAGGAAAACTGATATGATGGAATGCATCCTTTGGGTCAACATGAGTCTCAAGTTGTTGAGCCTGAGAAAATGAAACAACAGTTGGTCCGTATTGAAGAGAGGTGGGAAAGAACGATTAGATTTGAGAGATGTTGAGGAATTACCTAAATAAAGATAGAGTTGTAGGCAATATTAAGACTGTCCAGGACGAAGAAGTTAGAGTTGGAAGAACTTTGGGAACCACTGGTAGAAATGACAGAATGAGGCTCGAGGTTGGTTTATTCCAGTTTCCAAAGATAGAGATGACATTTGTTTATTAGCAGCAGGAGAAGGAAGGAGAGAAGCAACTGAAATGACACAGAAGTCCAAAGAATTCAGAGTTTCAAGGAGGGATGGTCAACAGCAGCCCAGTCAAGGAAGATAAGAATTCTGACGAATCAACTGGATATTGCGATGGGGAGCTCCCGGTGATGTAGGGGGCACAGGGTCTGTTAGACACAGAGGGAAGAAGATATATTTCAGTGGCTCTTTCACAACTGTCTCAAATCGCCAACTCGACAGTGAACTTAATGCAAAAGTTCAACAGAACACATTCCTACTAAAGAAGAAGCTTGCTACCCTTTCTCCTCCATGTATGCTAAAGGTTTTTTAGCATCCACTTGTCTCCCTGATCTGCAGATAAATCACTTGAGTAGGTTTTCATTCCTTTCTGAGTGGACCCCAAATCCATCTTTCTCAGAAAAGTAGGAAGTTATATTGTCCAGGATTGCTTCAAGTTCTTCTTGACTTCTCTATTCTAGACTGTGTAGAGTTAAAAACGTACTCATGAAATTTGCATTTTTCTGATCGACTTGGTCTGGAATCCATCTCCATTGGTGGACAAGAACCAAGTGTAAGAGAAACAGTGGTGAACTGGAGAGGGTTAATTGAATGAATCCTGAATCCCATTTTGAGGGGGTCTGTATCTCTTTCCTCAGTTCATGTTACTACTGCCTGGTTCATTTTCCTGGTCTTCTTTGGCTTTTCCCAAACTGGAAACCCTGTTTTAGTATTCTTCAGAGCTAATTCTGTTGGTTAGTTCCTGAATTGCCATTGAAAACTTTCCCATGTGTGTCTGCCTTTCAACTCTCCATCAGGCTTTGGCATAAGTCTGTCCTTTTGGTCTGTGCCAAGGGATGAGACTATTGGTCTTTCCTTGCAATTTGTACATATTAAAATAGAATTAACACATAAGAGTACCAATTTCTCACGTTGAGAATTTCAAGTACCCAGCCATCAGAGAAGATGGTTTGGGGAAGGGAGAGGGAGGACTCCCAAGGTCTTAAAATCCTAAAACAGCAGACCTGCCCTGACCCTTCTCCACGGTTCGGTGCTACTGGTGAGTTTTGTGTGATCTCTGCATGAAAATAGCCTTGGATTTCATAATAACCAGCATCCTTGAACCTCAATGGTAATTTGTTCACATCTTAAGGCCAGAAGCCTTATTACTGCGTCTCTCACAATTACATAGGCAGGTGTCAGCCTTTCTGTTTGTTAGGATTTGATGTGCTCATCATCTTTATTGAAGAGTCATTGACTAGAGACAATATCCTTGGTCATGTAAAGGTAAGATTCACAGAACATGGTAAGTAGAATAAATGAATGGCAATTTCTTTCTAGAATTCCTGGAAAGTTAACTGAGACTTGACTCTTCTCGGTAGACCTATGAGAGGACCAGTAGTCCTCTCAACCATCAACATCTAGCAGTGGGAATAGTAGCTCTCGTCAATATACCATCACTGTTACCCCTCTCAAGATATGGGCTCAGTTAAAAGTTATCTAAAACACTGCCCTGCACTTCTGAGGACAGGATACTTACCTCTGGGTATGCCACCCATACTGCAGTATGATTATAGGAACCCCCCAAGGCCATATTTACCAGTTACAACAAAATATTCCTTTCAAATTCCTTAAAAAGTCCCATAGTCTAGATTATTCTCTTTTGAAGCTTGGGCATAGACGAAGGGGAGAACCCTTTCTCCCCTCATTTTATGATATTTGATCTCATCTGATAGGACTTAAAATCAGTTTGGGGCTGATTTGAAACCAACACAGCCGTGCTTCATCTCTCAGAAGCCAGAGGCTCAGGCGGGAGGGGCAGAGAGTTGTGGACTGTGCCCATGGTGAGGACGTCAGCACCGAGAGCCTCTGCTCTGGGACAGCACATGCTGACTCCAAAGTTGCTGTCTTTTATGCAAGCTTATTTGAAGCTCCACCTTGGCAATGGCTTTCAGAGTTGTCTGAGAAAACGTCCATTGATAGTTTATAGTCATAATGTTTAATGACCCATTAAAGATCCTACTCAGCTTGGTGGTTCAACCCATTCACTAGTTACAAATTATGGCTGGCTGGTTCCAAAAATATATACAATCTCAGAAGATGAATATTTTCCTTTAATGCAGATAACCAAGAAGAAAGTACCGTGGGCTGTGAGGACATATTTGAAAAAGAGCTGATCTAAGAATAGGGGCTGTCTGGGAGGGATAAGCATGTAGCTTCCAGTATCTATCCTGATGGATCCCTGTGAGATTGCATGACTAATCCTCATAGTTCCTGCCTGTCTTGAACAGAGGGTCAAGAGCTGCCATAAGCACGTGGTGATTGGTGGCTTGTAGGTTGACATCCTTTGCAGAACTGAGCTCAGCTTTTTCTATGTCAAATGAAACTTGGGTTCCCATTACCCCAGCTTATGGTATTATACTTTGTCACTCAGTAGGCTTCTTTCATTAAAATAGAAATGACCTTTGGTTCTTAGAGAGAGAGCAGGTTTGCTGTCTTTGGCCTGTGCTAATTCAGGAGGGGATGCTGTGTGGAGCGGTTGAGCCCTGTGACACTCAGTCCACTTGTGCATTACTTCACTGCAGGCACGAGATGACTGATGACACTCTGGATGGAAGTGAGAGGTTGATGGAACCGGCGAGACCAGAGCTTTAGTCCTGGTGCTGCCGTGCAGGAGCTCTGTGACCTTGGCATGATTTCTGAGGGTTGGTGCTTCATCCAAAACGAGCAGGGTTTGAGAGGCTGAGGAGATGGTGCCTGTGGGCATTTAGCACACGGGTACCTGGTAAGCAGGAGCCATCGGGTACAGCGTACTTACTGTGCGTGCCTAAAGCATTGTGCTTTCTCCCGGACAAATATTCTGTGAAGACTGAATAAAAGCAGATGACATCTGGAGGTTTCCTGAGCCTTCTGGAAGAGGGCAGAATTGCCTCCCTGTGGCCTGGATGGCAAGGATATTGGGCTAGATGACCTTGCAAATCCTTTGTGACCCCCCACTTTTGGGGTCTCCCCTGAAGAGCCTGAATTCCAGGTGGCGTTCTTGAATGACTTTCCTCAGAGTCCTCATTGAGGAGGTGCTGGGGGGGGGGTGTTCAGACCCTTTCTCATATAGAAGAGAGAGGCACAGATAATCCCCACCTCTTGGGGACAGTTGTCACCCTAAAACAATGCCCTGTGAATAAGCACTGCTGTTGGCAAGGTAAGGGGTTGGTCACTTTGAAGCCAACCATGAAGCTCTTGCTTAGCCAACCGGCATGATTGGTGAGGAGTCCTGACTTAGCAAGAAGCCAGGGTAAAGTTTTTATGAGTCCAAAGTCATGGGAGTTAGCTAAATCACAAGTGGAAAAGTTAGTAAAGAAGGGAAAAGGTGGTAATTTTTTCCTGTGTGGTTTGCCACACCTACTCTGGCAGAATATAAAGGCTGGAGAGGGCCAGGGCTTGTATCAGAGTAAAGCAACCAGGTTTGGAAACTCACCTTCAGAGCCTTACTCCTGCCAGCACCATGTCTTACACCTGCTACCGGTCCAGCATGAGCTGCCGCTCCAGCTGCGCCTCCCGGCCCTGCGTGGCCCCCAGCTGCCACGGCAGCACCCTGCCCGGGGCCTGCAACATCCCCGCCAACGTGGGCACCTCCGGCTGGTTCTGTGAGGGCTCCTTCAACGGCAACGAGAAGGAGACCATGCAGTTCCTGAACGACCGCCTGGCCAGCTACCTGGAGAAGGTGCGCCAGCTGGAGCGGGAGAACGCCGAGCTGGAGGGCCGCATCCAGGAGTACTGCCAGCAGCAGGTGCCCTTCGTGTGCCCCAACTACCAGTCCTACTACCGCACCATCGAGGAGCTCCAGCAGAAGGTGAGGTGTGGGTCCACACTGTGGTGTGCAGAACTAGTTCTTCAAATGGAACATAGAGAGATCCAAATGGCTGAAAGGCGGCTGAAAGCCAATGTTGAGATGAAAAAGACAAGAAGTCACTGGCTTGGGTGGGACAGATCAAGTGGTCTTGGGAAAGGCATGGGGGGCCCCACGAGGGCTGGATACACACTTGGCATAGGGTGAGGCCTTGGAACCAAGCCTGTCACAGCAGTCTTACCAGGTTTCTCCCCCTAAAACGGGAATAGTTGATGCTTCAGCTTTATTATGATGTCCTGGTTCTGTTTTCAGAGCTCATAGGATTCAACAAATATGCACCTGATTTGCTTCTTATAGTTAGAACTTTCCTGGGTTAATCCTCAAATCGTCAAAGATTTTTAAACTTTGGCAAGAGACTGTGTCTACCAGCAAGCAGAAGAACTGCTGCCTCCAGAAGCCTCAGTATGTCGAGGGGCGCAGGCACACCCACGGGGCAGGCGGACGCCAGTGGGAATTCAGGGCCCGATATGCAGGTGTAGACGAGGCTGTAAGCCAAGTGCCAGCAGGGAGGTGGGACTTCCCGCATGGCTGGTCAGGGGCTTCCCCGGATGGCCACAGCTGACCAGGGTTGGAGGGGGAGCAGGAGTTCACATCCAACCGCACAGGCCCGTGACTCTCGAGGGACGGACTGAGCAGCGTCCTGTTCTTCTGGCCAAATGAGAGCCAGGCAGGGGCCGCGCATGTGCACTGATGCAATCATCTGCCACCTTTATCCAGTGCCAGCCTCAGAGCTGGAAGGAGGGCAAAGTACTGAGTGAGGTCTCACTGTCTGGAAGCTCCAGTCATATGTGGAGAGAGATGTGGGAACAAGTGGCCAGAGTGAGGCGGAAGAATAGGAACGGGGACGTCAAAACGTTGCCGGAACAGGTGGCGGCAGTGGCCTCTGTAGGAGCCGGGCGCGGGGCAGAAGTGGGCTGTGCGTGGGGCCTTGTGGGGCCGGATGCGGCCGGGGCATCCGGGTCGAGAGGGAAGTTGAGTGTGACTGTGTGCACACTGGCACTAAGAAGGAGAGTGCGGACAGGGCTGCAGGGCCGATCACTGTGGGGTGAGGCACCCAGCGGGCCCCTGGTTGGCCTGGGATTTTTCTGGGTTTATATCTTCAGGAGCCCCCAGTCCTTACCCAATTGGGATTCAGGTGACGCTTGTGGCCCTGTGTTCCCTCAATCACTGCAGGGAGCCAGAGGCAGACCAAGGGAATAATTCACAACAGAGGCCACATTCTCCTGGACTGTTTTGGCTTGGAAATGTCAGTCCTATCATTGAATCCTCATTTCATCCCCAAACTGAAATCTGACAAGACTCAAAGCTATTCGGAATGAATGTGGTTGAGAGAAAATACTATCTCATTTTAAGGCACTGCTCATCCTTATCATAACTTAATTTTTTTACTTCTAAGGGCTTATATATTTTATATTTAATTTTTCATTGAAGTCACATTGCATTATAAATCATGTAGGTTTCAGGTATTCATCACTGAGAGGCAGTATGTGCATATATGATCTTAATTTACGCTAAAAGTCCTAGTCTAGCCTTCATTACACCCTTGTTCCCTGATTTCCCCACCCCCGCCCCTCTTCCTGTGAGCATCAGTTGGTCTTATTCAAAAGCTTCACTCATTCCACCCTGGCTCCTGTCCCTAGATCCTGGTCGGCAAGTCCGAGAACGCCAGGCTGGTGGTGCAGATCGACAACGCCAAGCTGGCCGCGGACGACTTCAGGACCAAGTGAGAACTTAGAGCTGCCAGCGGAAGCGAGCAGGGGACAGGCCAAGTGCAGGGGACGGACTCTGTCCTGGGGCTGCACGCAGAAGCCGCCTCGGTTGGCGCTGGGAGGAGGCTCGCTCTGGGTGACTCAGGTTTAGTCTCAGTCTCACTGAGTGCAAGAAGTTGTATTAGGTTTAGCTTGAAGGAGTGTAAGACACATATTCTTTGTTTTTCAGCTGAATTTTTGCACCAAGTTGAAAAGTGAAATGCATACGATCGTCTTAATCACAATCAGGCCCTCAGCAAAAAGTCATTAAACTACAAAAATAGGAAGCAAAATCCATTTAGGGGAACCTATTTTTCTAGATTTGGCTCTGACTATCAATAGAATCCTTTGAATTGTTATGAGCCTTTAGAGTTTACGATGTGATTTTTCCTATGTTGTTTCTTGTCTTCAGGATGCCCTGATGAAGTATTAGTTGGCTCCCCATTTTACGGATGAGGAGACCAGGTCTCAGGCACAGTAGGGAATTTATCCACAGTCCCAGTGGCTGAATCTGAGTGACTCTAAGTCAGTGC
>PVIJ01025705.1:0-10245 GCA_004024925.1 Scalopus aquaticus
CCCCCCCCCACTGATTGTCTCTCTCCCACCCGGCCTCCCTATAGTCCTGTTATAAGTGAAACCATTCGATATTTTTCTCTTTCCTTCTGGCTTATTTCACTGAGTATGATCCCCTCTAATTCCATCCATGTCGCTGCAAATTGCATGTGTTTATCTTCTTTCCATGCTGAATAGTATTCCATTGTGTATATGTACCACATCTTCTTGATCCAATCATCTATTTTTGGACATCTGGGTTGCTTCCATACCTTTGCTATTGAAACTACTATGAGATACCACCTCACACCTGTGAGGATGGCACACATTAAAAATACAGGCAACAACAAATGCTGGAAAGGATGTGGAGAAAAAGGAACTCTTCTACACTGCTGGTGGGAATGTGAACTGGTCCAACCACTATGGGAAGCTGTATGGCGATTCCTCAGACTGCTAAACATGGAGCTTCCATACCACCCAGCAATCCCACTTTTGGGAATTTACCCAAAGGATACAAAAACACTAATCCGAAAGAATACATGCACCCGTATGTTCATTGCGGCACTGTTCACAATATTCCGGAAATTTTTAGGCCACTTTGAAGCTTTGTCTTAGCACAACTTCAGCTAATCAGCAGGTCAGCCTGACATCTTCCGCTTCAGTTTGTGTGGGGTCTGGGCCGCCCTTGACCTGAGAACACACGAGACTTCCCACATGCGCTCTCGGGGGGCTGGACACCTGGCATTATGCTGAGCCCCGTGACATTGGGAGGCAAGAGCCCATGAGATCTCGGCCGCGTGTCTGCTGTGATTTCCAGACCGGACACGGGGGCCTGTGGCCTGTGACCACGAGAGTCCTCCCACCCCCTCTAGCACACACAGTAGAGTGCCCGCACTTTGGCGAGCCCCTGGGGGTGAGATCCCAGGAGGTTGTAGCTGCCTGTTCAGCAGGGTCTGTGGTGGGGTCTGGGCCGCCCTTGACCCGAGAACACGTGACACTGCCCACCTGTGAACTCCTGGGCCTAGACACCCCCATCTTGGTGAGTTCCCATGACCCGGGGAGGCTAGTCCCATGAGATGCCGGCCACTACTGAGACAGACTTGCGGCCTGCAGTCCGCAATCAAGTGAGACTTCCCACCGAGAGCCACAGAACCCCTGTCAGTTTGAGTCAAATGAAAGGGCACCCTGAATGCGCTCCTGGGGGTCACAAGGGGTTTGAACTGGTTTCAGCCGCCTGCTGACTGTGGGATGCAGTTGCAGCGGCTCCCTCTGGGCAGGCCCCTCTGAGCTGGTCTGAAACACACTGTGCGGCATTTATTCTGTCTCCCGTTTGTCCCCGCTGGGGCCAAGAGAGGGACATGTGGTGTTCACACGGGACCCATGTGACAGACGACAATCATGTGGCACCCATGCCAGGCACATGTGACCAGTCACGTGTACCCACGCCCGGGTACACATGACAGGTGAGGGTCATGTGACAAAACGCCCGGGTACATGTAACAGGTCACATAGCATCCACACCCGGTACATGTGACCACTGCCTGTCACATGGCTCCCAGGCCAGGTACACATGACCAGTCACATGGAGCCAGCGCTGGGTACACGTGACCTAAGTCTCGCATCCAGGAATGATTCCTGTGCTGTTGAAGTGTCCTGCGCTGCAGGTCCTCTAAGCTGCGACCACAGTGGGCTGCAGGATCCTGCCCTGGGGCTTGCACAGGTGGGAAGCAGAGTCCAGCCTCGCTTCTCATTTGGCTCCTCCCTCCCCCCAGCCCTTCCCATTTCCCTGGGCACCACTGTCCTTTCCCTCCCGCCAGGCAGCACCACCCCTCCGTTGCCAGCAGGTGACACTGCGCTCCCGGCCTCAGCCCAGCCGCTCCTCCTTCCTAGATCCTCTGCCTTCGACCCCCAAACCTTTCTGTCTGTGCCATACACTTTGCATGTGAGTGTTGTTAAGGGCCGGCAAAGTCAAAAGGTTGCCGGAAGGGATCATCAGGGGCCAGGATTTGTGGGGACCAACAGGGCTTAGGAAGGACAATGATCAAGGCAAACTTCCCACCGGACAAGTCGCCGAAGTGTACCCCTGAGGGCCAAGATCCCATGAGCTTTCAGTTGCCAGCTCAGTGCAGTTTGTGTGGTATCTGGGCTGCTCTTGAACCGAGAACACGTGAGACTTCCCACCCCTGAACTTTTGCATACAAAGCTGGGGTACAGGCCAGAGGTGTGGGGCAGTGAGAGGGTTCACCAGAGACAGAGTGGGGAGCAGGACAGGCAGATTGACCGAAATACACTGCTGAGGGGAGCAGCAGGCAAGGCAGGAGAGGTCTGCCGCACCATGTGGGAATCTCCCTGCCAGGTCGTCGAACTCACACCGCAGCTGCCAACAGCTCCACAGCGCTGCGCTTAACCGGTTGTGCCACCAGGGAGGCCCAATTTCTAAGCTCTTTTAATAATTATACATCAGGAAAGCCTCTACACTTTGCTACACAATCACTTCCAGGCATTTGGCAATTTTCCCTGTCAGAAAGTCCTCCTTACCAAATAGTCCCCAAGGTTTATATTAATAACAAATTTGCTCTTGAATTTAAGGCATACTTTTATTGTAGCATGATTTAAATAGGCTTTTTCGAAAGATGTCACTCTATGACATTTTCACAAATTAACCAATTTTAAATAAAATGCTTAACAAATTTGGTCAGTTTTCAGCTTTTGAGTCAAATTATGAAACCAAATACCTTATTATTTTGTGCTGTTCTCAAGGACAATTTTAAATGAGATGTCACACTGGAGTTATGTTATGCCTCTAAGAAAGAGGAATCTATTTTAATAAAAAAGAACAAGAAATCATTCACAGGGAGAAGAATACAGTCTTATTCTAATATCCAAGGCACGTTTTTATTTTTGATGCTTTACTTAGAGCACACACTGGGGAAATAACCTAACGCCTCAGCCCTTCCATATGTAACAATAAGTCAGCCCAATAAATGACCAACAGCAGACATGATTTTAAACCAGACAAGAACGTTGATTGGGGCCTCTCTGGTGGCACAACGGGTTAAGTGCAGCGCTGTGGAGCTACCAGAGGCTGCGGTGTGAGTTCCATGCCTGGCCGGAGAGCTTCCCACATGGCGCAGCAGACCTCTCCTGCCTCACCCACTGCTCCCCTCAGCAATGTGCTTCGTTCCATTTTCCTGTTCTGCTCCCCACTCTGTCTCTAGTGAACCCTCTCACCACTCCGTAATTCTGGCCTACACCCCAGCTTGTATGCATAAATAAATAAGTAAATAAATAAGTAAATAAGTAAATAAATAAGTAAATAAGTAAATAAATAAAAGTTCATCACTGGGTTCTGTTTCCCACTATACTTTATGGTCTAAATCTTTACCAAAAAGCAAACAAAACAAAAGAAAAACTTGCTCCTGCTCCTTGACTACTCAATGGTTTCTCAACTGACTTAATTATTTTAATCTTAATTCTTAATTCTTTCACTGACTTAATTCTTTTCATCTCCCAATTTTCCATTGACACAACAGTCCAATTCTTCTCTTTTAAAGGTAGAATCTTCAACTCCTGCTAAAGCCTCCTATAGAGTTTATCATTTTTCAGAGAGAGACTCAACTTGGAAGGCAATCTGAGCAAACCTCACGCAAGTCCAGTAGACTGCAGGGTACCATTCTCTAGCTCTCCGACCCATCATTTTTTTCTCCTTACTCTCCTGTCCTAACACCCGCTCCCTCCTCTACATCTTTGTCATCCAGAGTGCTCCAAAAGGACACTGCTATTCTGATGCTTAGTCTATTCCTACTAACCCACGCTAATGGGAAGTCTAAACCCGTCTACTTCATTAATATTTCTTTATTACAGTCCATGACATCTATTCTGATTTCTCATATTTCTCCCCCAACCACACTAATTTTATGCCTTCATATTGCTCATATAGAATTGTCCCATTTTCCCCCCTCTCTTCTTCTTTTCATTCCGCCACACAGAACTGGTACACAGTAATTGCAGAATCAACACTGCTTGACTTAAATCACTACATCATTCAAATGCCTGGACCTGATGGAAGTCAGAGAGACACAGCATTTGCTTTCCTTGAGGGCCCAAAATGGAAAATTACACTTGAAGATAGTAGTTATTTTTAAGGCCCCTTCAAGAAAGTGTTACAATGAATTCTATTTGTTCATTCATGTGTACAAACTTTTACAGCTGTTGCTTTACCAACTTAAACATGTGATGGAAATGGGTTACTTTATTATGCACATTTGCATGGCTTTGGTCTTTTAAAAGAATGACATATAGGGGCCTCCCCGGTGGCGCAGCGGTTAAGCGCTGCGCTGTGGAGCTGCTGGCAGCGGCGACGCGAGTTCGACGCCCGGCCAGGGAGAATCCCACATGGCGCGGCAGACCTCTCCTGCCTCGCCCGCTGCTCCCCTCAGCAGTGTATTTCTGATCTGCCTGTTCTGCTCCCCGCTCTGTCTCTGGTGAACCCTCTCGCCATCCCATGCCTCTGGCCTGTACCCCAGCTTGTACGTATAAATAAAAATAAATAAATAAATAAATAAATAAATAAATAAATAAAAAAGAATGACATATAGTTCAACCATGAGCCAGCCATTTGACCTTCTGCAAGTCCTTTAAACTACCTGGACTTTAATTTCTTTGTTGGGGGAAAAGAAGATGATTATATGATTCCCTGAACCACTTTAAGCTGGACAGCTGTACTGTCTGTTAATCTCACCGCCGGACTGTTCAGTGAGTCATAACTATCTTTTTTTACCCTCCCTCTTCTTCCTTGAAAACAGGATTCTGGATTTGTTCAAGCAACTACCCTTGTCTCTGTGACTTGGCATTGAGATCCAGTCCCATCTCATCAGGTAGTAATGACAATTCTAAGTGCTCTCATTCTCCTCATAGATCCATCCATGGGTATGTGCCCCTATGAGATTTAGCTGAAGGACTTCTACTAAGATTAAATCATTCCTGAAATAAAATTCTAGAAAGAGAATAGTTCATATTGTCCTTTCAGCCCCCAAATATCTGTGGGAACATGGATCACCTTTGGCTTTCTTGGGACAGTGAGGGGGACTATAAAAGGGAAAATTCACACATTATTAAAGGGAGCAAAGGAACAAAGTTGACAGAATTGACTACTAAATCAATATATCATACAACCTAATTTGGGGGCCTCCCTGGTGGCCTAGGGGTTAAATTTCAGCACTACCACCTTTATGACCCTCCCATGGCAAAGCAACCTGAGTTCAATCCCCAGCGAGGGAGCTGACCCACATGGCGCAGCAGACCTCTCCTGCCTCGCCCGCTGCTCCCCTCAGCAGTGGATTTCAGTGGATCCGCCCGTTCTGCTCCCCACTCTGGCTCAGGTGAATCCTCTCACCTCCCACACCTCTGGCCTATACCCCAGTCTGCACAAGATAAATAAAAGAAAAATATTACAATAAAGGAATAATTCTTAAAAAAAAAATCCTCCTTTTGGCTGCCGCTAATTCTCCCTACCACTGGCCCCATACTCATTCATTCCCTCTTTTTCTTTTTTGTAATAAAATTCACTTCAATTTCACTAGATCAACCATTGAGACAGTCATTGGAAACAGAATATGTACAAAACTGGTCTGTTTTTTAATTTCAGTGTTACCTCTATAAAAGAAAATTGCTTGGGGCCTCCCTGGTGGCGCATGGGTTGGGCTCAGTGCTGTGGAGCTGTCAGTGGCTGCGGCGCCAGTTGGATGCCTGGCCAGGGAGATTCCCACATGGCGCAGCAGACCTCTCCTGCCTCACCCGCTGCTCCCCTCAGCAGTGTATTTCAGTCAATCTGCCTGTTCTGCTCCCCACTCTGTCTCTGGTGAACCCTCTCACCGCCCTACACCTCTGGCTTAGACTCCAGCTTGTATGCAAAAATAAATTAATCTTTTAAAAAATGCTTGTTTTGTACTATTCCTTGTTCCCTTCTCTATGGGCAGGGACACATATTTGGGTCCAGTGAGCTACAAATGAACAGATCAATGGAAATATCATATAGGATGTTGGGGAACAAGATAGAAAGAACTTTTGGGGGATGACTTAATAGACTAGAGTCACCCACCTGCCCTGAATAGTCAGCCTACACAGGGCCTTCCTCTGTTTGCACACTGAACTCATAATCTGCCTACATCTTCAGAAATGCATTTCTTACCTTGTTTAACCACTGCGTTTTGAAGTCTCAGTACAAAAGTCTTTACAATAGCTTAACCTGTAGCCACATAATATACTATGCTGCAATAGGGGCTCCTTGCTTTGTGAGGTAATATATTCCCTTTTCATTTAAGTCAATTTGAATAGTGAACCACTTGCTGTTTCTGAGTGCTAGAGTCTTTCTAATTGGCACAGCCAAATTTCACATCTGTGGCCTGTCTGTGAACAAAAGCAAAATAAAGCCTTTACCTGACAACTACTGAAAATTAATGTCTAGAGGACATTTCAAGGTGGGTTTAATTCAAATATGCTCAGCAATTGAAAATAAAAAAAAAAAAAACAAAAACATTGGGCACACATTTTGAGACTTTCCAACTGTTTGCATTCCTTCATGAATAATGGAAACCAAAGTGAGCGTCTGTAAGTGTAGTAGAGAATCTAGGAAGAATTAAGAAAAACTTGTAAGCTCTTCAAAGGGTAAGTACTGTGAGAAAGTCATTAATATTTGGAATTTTAGATACAGGGAGATTAGAGGAGGCCTTTGAATCACTGATGAGAGAGTCCAATGAGACACATGAATAAGCAAACTAAATTCTTGAAGATAAGAGCCAAGTGGCTCGTCCAAGGGGTGGAGGTGAGTATTCAGGTCTGTCTTGACATCATGGGGAAATAATCTCAGACATTCAGTTGCCTGAAAGGTAAACATGGCTTTTAAGATGCTTCCCAGCTGTGATCACCAAAGGTCTCTAAATTGGGGAAGAGCTCCCCCTGTCCACTCTGTGCAGCTTCGTCAGCAAACTGAAAAACATCAGGGCTAATTATTCTATAAAGCAGACACCTAGTATTTGTGAGGAGTCTTTAGAAGCCATCAATCTCTCCACATGGCATGTACTAAAAGAACTACAGATGTACCCACATTCACTTATACAGAAAAAGAACTGAACTCAGAGCAGGAATATGAATGTGTGATGATACAGTTAATTATCATTACAGATTATATGTACACATTTTTGAAAAAGAAAGGGAAGTTTCTGACAATCAGCTGAACTGATTGTTAAGAAAATGTGAGAAACAGATAAAATCACGGGTAGTAAGGAAACTCCCTCTCCCCACACACATAATATAATTCTACTCCAGATGACTAGGGTCTAAATGTTTTTGATTTGATGAGTCATAAAATCCCAGAAAGGGAAGGACTTCAACTATTTTGTGCTCTTACTTTTTCTGTCCTGTTTGCCTCAGACTTTTGGGAAATGCTAATTATATAACAATCCTAATATAAAATATGAACAAAGCTTTGGCAATTATTGTCTGCCCCAATTGCCTGAAATTTTGAATATTAAAAATGGCAAGCATCAGAGTGCTGAGTATGTCCCAGAAAGATGGCTAATGGTGTTATATGCATTATCTAATGGAATGCATTACCTTTATTCCATACAAGACTTCTAAACAGTTTGAGGAAATTGCTCTGACATAAATCATGACCCAGAAGTCAAATCCAGATGAAATTTCTTCAGAGCATTAGCTTTTAACTTAGGTCTACTGGACAATGCAGCATTATGCAGCCATTACTAGGTATCAGCAGTCAACCACTTGAGATAAAATTGCTGAAGGAACATTTACCCATGTTAACTAAAGAGAGACAACAATACATCAATTCGAGCTTAACAACTTTGTAATAAAAATTCTACAAAAGTAAAAACAAATACTCCAAAATGATAACAACAATTGTGCTAATCATTTTTGACATATTGCTATGATTTCCTGCAATATTCATATACCAGTTTGGTGTTCCAAAAATGAATATAGGTATCAAAAGTTAGAAATTGGTGGCCAGTGAAAAATTATGAGCCACATAAATATGTCCTGTCTTACTGAAAGAAAGGCAGTATTGGAGAGAGAGAAGATTATCAAAATATAAGAATTAATGCTATCCAGCTGTTAAAAGAGGAAGGGATATAATGACAGAAGAATGGCAAAAGGAAGAGAAAAAGTCAAATGTCAGAGTTATCAACAGAGCTCATTATTTTG
Organism: Scalopus aquaticus; assembly: GCA_004024925.1. Classification (NCBI taxonomy): domain Eukaryota; kingdom Metazoa; phylum Chordata; class Mammalia; order Eulipotyphla; family Talpidae; genus Scalopus; species Scalopus aquaticus. The sequence continues at coordinate 8,197 of PVIJ01025705.1, forward strand.
CAATTTTTCATTTTTTGTAAGTAATTTAAGAACCTGAGGAAAGAAGGAATTTTACACAAATTGACAATGTGCAAAAATAATTACCGAGAGGGTGGTCAGAATGGAAGAGTAAGCAGTCAATGAAAATTGCAGCAAAATAAACCATATAATCTAATCAGCGTTTCTTTAAAAACAATGTAGGTAGTAGAATGTTTTTCAGGAAACCATCTGAAAAGATTTGTAGATATTAAAAGATAGTAATCTTAGAAACTTCAGCAGGAAGCCACTTTTGCCCTGTGGCATATGCCAATGCCATGTCCTTGGAAATTCCACAGGTTATCTTTGCAGGGTGAGAAAAATAAATCAGAAGATGGGCTGGTCAAAAGAAAGAGCCTCATAATACCCTCTCTTAAATGAAGTTGAAATTACAGATATCAGCAAACGTATCTATGGCCCTCCTTTCACCACCAAACTCCCACCCCACCCCCAAAAGGTAATCATTAAAAATAATATTTGTGTACTGAGTCTGCCATGAGAAGGGAGGGAAAAGAACTACATTTTTCTGGAAAGTGTTGGTCACAGTGCAGCTTTCTTTAGGTTTACACATAAACTAAGTAGGGCAGGGAATCTCAAGTCTGAAACTTGATTTTAGGTGGTCCCTAAATAGCAGCTTCCTCAGACAGCTAGTGGAATCAAATACAGTATCTCTCTGTAAGAAGGATTACTTATTCCAGACCTCAGGAAATTGGCACAATTTTATGAAAGGCAAAGACCAGCACACACAGATTAACTAGTCACAAAAAGAAGACAATGTGAGAAAAGCAATATTGTAGAAAAGCAATAATAAAGAGCACAGAAGGACATCCTTAATTTTAAATAGTGAAAGTATCACACCAATATTATAAAAACATGCTAATTATTAATATATCTAAACAAATTAACAGTGAGTTTGAAAATATGTATGGGAGCAGGACAATATAAGAACAAAAAAATATGTAGCAATTATAGAAATATAAAAATTTTAATTATCTGGTCAGGTCAGATGAGAGAGAGAGAAAACAGAAAATATAACTGGTAAACTGAAAAATGCTTATTTTAGAATTACCTGGAATTCAGTAAGGTAAGACAAGACTTGCCAACTCAAAGAAAAGTTGAGATACAGAAAATAGAGTGGGAAAAAAAAGGTGGAAAATACAAGGACACAAAGAAAAAAACATAAGAGCAGAAGAAATATTAAAAAGATTAGAGCTGAAATTTTTTAGGAACTAAATAAGTTATTAATCCCCCATTTCAAGATCTCAAAAATATCCAAGTATATTCAAATTAAATCAATTATCTGACACATCATAATAAACCAATATATAAGAAGATAAAAAGCAAATCTTGTATTAAACAGGGAAAAATAAAGCATTACTTCGAAGAAGCAGAAGTTTCACTGACACTCAACCTCTCAACAGGAACAATGGAATCCTGAGGAAGTAGAATGATGTCTTCAATATGAAAAAACACAGAAAGAAAAGAACAAGTGCCAACTTAGAATTCAAGTCTCAGTGAAAATATTCTTCAGAAGTAAAGACATTTAAGACATACACAGAAAGAATCATCCACCCTCAGTCCTACAATAAAGGCAAATCTGCAGCACATTTAGTGAGACAGAAAGTGATCCCAAATGGAAAGACTTTTGGATAGAATGAAGATCAGATAATTAATGTTTATAAAAACACTGACTACATTGCAGCAAAACTAGTATTTTGTGGGGCATGAATTGATTAGAATTATAATACACTAAAGCAATACATATAATTTTTTTTTTTTAAAGATTCATTTTTTATTTATATATACAAGCTGGGGTACAGGCCAGAGGCGCGGGGCGGCGAGAGGGTTCACCAGAGACAGAGTGGGTAGCAGAACAGGCAGATCAGAAATACACTGCTGAGGGGAGCAGCGGGCAAGGCAGGAGAGGTCTGCCACGCCATGTGGGATTCTCCCTGGCCGGGCGTCGAACTCGCGTCGCCGCTGCCGACAGCTCCACAGCGCAGGGCTTAACCGCTGCGCCACCGGGGAGGCCCC
>PVIJ01025706.1:0-10239 GCA_004024925.1 Scalopus aquaticus
CATCCTAAAAAAAAAAATACCATCCCCTTACCAAAAAAAAAAAAAAACCCAAAAAACAAAAAACCAAAATAGGAAAAGAGAACATGCATAAATAGTACATACAAAGTAAAGTGGAAGGCAAAAACTAATATATTAGTCATAACAAATGTTAACTGGCTGAATTGCCTATATTAATTACAAAGATAGTCACATGGGAAATTAAATAATTGTTGTAAAATATTAGAAAAGCAAACATAAAATTTCATTTAAATGGAGATTATGCTCCTAGAAAACTACAAAATCTAGTAAAACTCTATCAGAACTAATAATATCATTTGGTTACATGGTTTGATTTTAAATTAATGTAAAGAAACACGTAGTTTTTCTCTAGTCTTTACTGGTGATAGTAATGAAAATTTGAGAAAATATCCATTTATAGTAGCACTACAATTGCAAAGTACTTAGAAAAGGTTAATAAAGTAAAAGTCTTATATGAAATGAGTCATATCTTCTTATGAAGAACATAAAATAAGAATTGAACAAATGAAAGATATACTGTTTTTTGATGAAAAGATTTATTATCAGAAATTAAGTTCTGACAACTAATTTTTATATGTAAATTCAATGCAATCCCAATTAAAGTCCCAACTTTGTGCTTATGTGTTTTGGGGGTGGAATTATATTAAATGTTCTTAAAATCACAACATAAAGAGGATAGTTAAGAGACTATTATTGAAAAATCATCTTCCTACTCAATATTAATAATTTTTCTAAAATTACAATCAAAATAATATGGTACTGACATAAAAGAACAGATAAGAACTTCAGAGATTTTAAAAATATTAATATGATAAAGAACAGAAGCTAGCATTAAAATTATCCTTTGTATTACTTGTATTTGTAGATGTATTTCCTTTTGAAAATAAATAAAACCACACAAAGGAAAATGGACAAAATAGCTTATCATTCTATTAAGTGGTCATCATAGCTTACTTACCTTTAAATATTTGTTGAAAATGTTATGTCTTTAAAATATTATACACCAACCATTCAAATTATATTTTGGTAAACTTTATGCCTCATCTAAATTTACTCCATCACAATCATCACCAAATATTCCTAAGGGTGTTTCATTTTATACGTACTTACTACTTCCAAAAATACCTGAGTTTCTGGATTTCATTTGGAATAAAGCTAATACTATTGTAGGAAACATCAACTTTCTCAAGACAGGACAAGGAAAAAAACCTTAATTGGAAAAAGAAAAGTAATTATAAATATGATTATTTATACTGGACATAATTAAAGAATTAATACATGAGTAAATATGAAATAGAGAGAAACTATATATTTTTAAGATCTTGAAATTTATATAGACTTCTTTTTATTATACACACTGTGATTACAATGAAAATTCCTAAAAATTTTTCATTTATCCATTAGGATAGGTTTGAAATGTTTAGAGTGGATAAAATCTCATCTATAAAGGCCACCCAAGAAATTCCTCACACTTAGATATGTTTTTCCTTGCATAATGATAAGGATATGTGTAATTTTTACCAGTGATAACTAATGTGTGAATGATACTCTTTTAAATGACTGAGTAGTTTGTTATATAATGTATGAACATGCAACTTGTTGGGTTGTTAATTACCAACAGTACTAGATAACCAACTTTATAAATGAATTTGGATGTACTTCCTTAATTATGATACAGATTTTCCTTTGTAAAATGCTGTTCAACAACTTAATAGTCCCTGTTCTTTTACCCATCACATTCAGTTTTTTAAACTCAAATTGGAAGAGATATCTTGTTTTGGCAGTTGGTTTAAGATTTTGGTTTAAAACTTTCGTTCAGAGTTAAATAACTGTCCATATGTTAGGGGAATTCTGTGATATTTGGTCTTCATCCACAGTTCCTAACTCACTGCTCTCAAAAACTTTGGACTTTCTTCAATGTTGAGAGTGTTAAAAGTGTCTCTTAATGGACCCAACTAGTATCAGTGGAGGCTCCTTGCTTCACTCCCTAGAGGATCAGCTAGGCTAACCCATGTAATACAGCACTCAGAGAATCCCAGAGCTTGCAGTGAAACTAGAACACCCCTTGGACATCAGACCAGGGAGACTGTACCAGAAGAGAAACAGAGGAGATCCATGCTGGGGGGCTGTGGCCTAGGGTCAGAGTCTGCAGTGCAAACTGTGGTATAACCATTGGCAGCTACTTGATCAGTGGTCCTGGAAAGGAGAAATGAATGGTTTGGAAGTGCACGCCCTTGTCTGAGGGAAATCTGTGTGGAGGAGCTGAGAGATTCCCGATGGGATATGGGCCACAATGAAAAGAGAAGGACAGTGAGCTGGATTATGAAATCACGTGCCCACCTCTTAGGACTGGTGCACTTTGTGAAGTGCACTGAGAGCAAGTATTAGCAGCAGAGTAGAGATTTCCTAATTCAAAGTTCAGTGCTTCTCCATATCCAAGAAGACTATTTAGCAACAGGTGTAAGGTTCTTATCTCAGTCTTTTTATATTGTCTACATTGAGATTATGAATCTCTACCTATGTATTCACTAACCCCATATTAATTGCCATCTGTGTAGCTGGTAAAATTATTTTAACACAATATTAAAAAGCAAATAAGCTAACTAGAACAGAATAAGAATTATTAAATGCCAAGAAATTGATGCATTTCTAAATAATACACCCTATATTCTATGTTTATAATTTCAGACTATGACTCTTACCCAGGTGGAAGAGTAGTGATAAAATTAAAGGCTATGTTGAAAATTCTAAGGAACTTAAGTTGTTCAATTGTAGAAGGGATTTCTTTGATAGGATTATTTCTCAGTATCAGTACTTGTAAATATTCAACACAAAGTACCTGAGGAACAGAAAAGAGAAGTAACACAAGAAGAGTAATAAAGTATGCAGATGCCTTTTTGTTACATTTTATAAACCCTTTGAACTAATGTAGTAAAATCAGGGTAGTAACTTTAACTGGCTATATTGTTTATCTCAACAAATGCCTTTGGTAATAACTGATCAACATTAAGATGTATAATATAGTAAGATAATGCAATTATTCTACTCATAGACCCTTGACTCATGTGTGATCCTGATCCAAATGAGAAATTCATCCTGTTTTGATCAAGCTCATGGTTTCATAATAGGCAATTATGCAAACAATGAGGGGGAAGGCGCTATCTACAGAACCAGAAAAATAAGTAATTAATTTTAGTAACCTGTGGAATGTCAGATATCATACACAATTGTTTTTCTCTGGCATCATAGTAATTTCATCTACTCTGATTTTTCATATGAAGTGTAAAAATAGAACACTCCATTTAAATCTGTCATCTTTGTGTGACTAATATAATTTTTGCTCTCTGGTGAATCTTCATAAGGTGTACATTAGCTCTCTTGAACAAATTAAACCTTTTTATATTCATAAAGATCTAAAATTGGTAGAATAGTGCAGGATAATTCTTGTAATCAGAAAGTATAAGCCCTCCAATATTGTTTTTCCTTTTCATCATGGTTTTGGCTATTTGGAATCCCTTGCATTTCCATATGAACTTTAGAATCATATCAAATTCTGGGGGCAAAAAAGGTAAGTGATAATTTTCACAAGCACTGCAGTGAATCTATAGGTCAATTTGGGAGTATTGTAATCTTAGCATGTTAAAACTTCAGATTCCTAAATTTAGGATTCTTGCCATCTTAATATAGCTCCTTTAATTTTTAAACAATGTTCTACAGTTTTCACCATAAACATTTTGCACTTTTGTTAATCTTACTCCTGAATATTTTATTATTCTTTTTTATGGAAATAGATCTCTCTCTCTCTCTCTCTCTGTCTCTCTCTCTCTCCTTTCTCTCTTCTCTCTCTCTTCTCTCTCTCTTCCTCCCCACCTTCATCCTCATCTCCTCCCTTCCCTTTCTTACCTTTACTCTCTCTGTCCTTACTCCTTCCTTTTCCCCTTTCCCTCCTCTCCCTCCTCCCCTAACTCTGCCACTATGTTCTCTTCTTTCTCTCAGAGGTAGTCACAATCATTAACTACATTTTGTGAGTTTTCTTAAAACTCACTTCATTTATTAGTGTCTCCAAGTTTTTATTGTATTTTACTTTGTCAAATCATCTGCACTGTAAGTGTCCAATAGTTCAGTATTTGTCTTTGTCATTCTGACTTGTGATACTGCACATATTTCCCTCAAATTACTTCCATTTTGCTTTAAATGGCAGCATTTAGTCTTTCCTTATGGCTGAATAGTATTTCATAGTATGGATTGTTTTTGGTATTATGAAGAAATTCAACTGGTTTTTGTATATTGATGTATGCTACAACCTTGCTGAATTCAATCATTAGTTTCAATAGTTCTTTTTTTGTGTGAATTCCTTAAGATTTTTACATACAAATGTCATCTATAACTAGAGATAGTTTAAATAACTCTTTCCTTTTAAATCTAAAATACTTTTATTTCTTATTTCTTTTTCTACCTAATTGCCTTGGTTAAAAAGCTAGTACAATGTTGAATACGAAGTGGTAAAAATGAACATCTTCATCTTGTTCCTGATCTTGGAAAACTTTCAGTCTTTTACCATTAAGTATATTAGCTATGGGGTTTTTTTGTGGATGCCCTTTCTGAATTTGAGACTGTTCCCTTCTATTCCTAGATGTTGAGTGTTTATATCATAAAAGGATGTTATATTTTGTAAAATGATTATCTGCCCCTATTGAGGTAATAATTTAGTTTTTCCCCTTCACTATGCTAATGTGGCATATTACACTGATTGTTGTTTTTTGTTTTTTTTTTTTTTTTTGGTATGTTTGACCAATCTTGCATTCCTGGGATAAAGCTCACTTGTCCATGGTGTGAAATCTTTGTTGCTGAATTTGGTTTGCTTGAATTTTCATGAGAATTTTTGCATCTGTATTCTTGTTCTGTAGTCTGTTTTTTTCCCCATAGCTTTGTCTAGTTTTGCTATCAAAAAATTGAACTGGAAGCTCCTTCTTCCTCTAATTTTAGAAGAGTTTGTAAGGAGTGATGTTAATTATTAAGTAATGCGGTAGAATTCACCAATAAAGCCATCTGGTCCTGGACCTTCCTCTGTAGGAAGTGTTTGTTAGCATTGAGTCATTCAGATAACTCAGTAATAATCATTTAGATTTTCTGTTTCTCCTTGAGTCAATTTTTGTTTTTCTCTAGGATTGTATCCATTTCATCCAAGTTATCTAGTTGGTTGGTATACAATTATTTATGTATTCTCTCAAAATATTTTTCTATTTCTGTAAGGTTGATAGCGGTGTCCCCGCCTTCATTCTTAACTTTAATAGCAAAGTTTAACTTTCCTACTAAAATAAAAAAAAACATGGAAATTTAACTTTTCCTTCTTTTTTCTTGGTCACTCTATGTAAGATTTACTGTTTTTGTTGTCTTTTCAAAGTAACAACTTTAGGCTTTGTTAACTTTTTTTCTTTATTTTTCCATTCTCTATTTCACTAATTTCTGCGTCAATTTTTATTATCATCTTAATTCTTTTAGTTAACTTGCTCCTTTTTTTGCCTAATGACTTAGATGGAGAATTAGGTTATTGATTTTTTTTAAAGATTTATTTATTTATACATACAAGCTGGGGTACAGGCCAGAGGCATGGGGCAGCGAGAGGGTTCACCAGAGACAGAGTGGGGAGCAGAACAGGCAGATCAGAAATACAATGCTGAGGGGAGCAGCGGGTGAGGCAGGAGAGATCTGCCGCACCATGTGGGATTCTCCCTGGCTGGGCATCAAACTCACATTGCGCGCTGCTGACAGCGCCACAGCGCAGCGCTCAACCGCTGCGCCACCAGGGAGGCCCCTGATTTTTTTTTTTTCAAATAAGCATTCACAGCTATAAAATTCCCTCTGGATAATGCTGTAGATATACCCCATTCATTTTGTCATGTTGTGTTTTCATTTTCATTCATCTCAAAATATTTTCAAATTTCCCTTTTGATTTTGTCATTGAGTCATACATTAATGAGGGTGTTGTTTAATTTCCATGGATTTAGTTGCCATATACTTCAAATTTCTTTTAGTTGTTAATTTCTAATTATATTCTATATGGTCAAAAATATTCTCTGTGATATTTATTTTTAATTTATTGAGACTTGCTTTGTGGACTAACATATGGTCCTACTTAGGAAGTGTCCAATATAAATTTTAGATTGTGTGTTTTATTACTGTTAGTTGGAGTGTTGCATAAATATCTGTTACATCTCATTGGTCTATAATACTGTTTAAGTCTTCTATTTCCCTGTTGACTTTCTGGCTAGCTGTCCTATGCATTATTGAAAATGGAGTATTGAAGTGTCCAACTATTATTCTTGAATATTCTATTTCTACTTTCAATTTTCAGTTTTGTTTCATGTACTGTGGCATTTAATTGTTAAGTATTTATATGTTTATAATTGCTATATTATCTTACTGGATTGATACTAATTTGTTTTAGTATCTCTATTGTTTGTTATCTCTACTAATTTGTTTTAAATTCTATTTTGTTTGTTATTACTATAATCACTCCAGGTTTCTTTTGGTTGCAGTTTTCTTGATATCTTTATCCATACTTCTACATTCAAACTCCTTTTTTCTTTCAATTTTAACCAAATCTGCAGATAGCATATCATTGAAGCTTGCTTCTTTTAGATCCAGCTTTATAATTTGTATCTTTTGATTGGATCTTTTGATGTCTTCACATCTAGTATTATTATGACATGGTTGAATTTATGTCTGCCATTTTACTTTTCATTTTCTCTATGTCCATCTTTTTTGCCTTATTTTACATCAACTAAATATTTTCTAGTATCCCATTTTAATTACTTTAAAGATATTTTGCTTTATAATTCTAGAGTTATTTTCTTAGTTATTGTTTTAGAGGTTGTTCTATACATTTGAACTTATCAAAATCTTCAGATTTACACTGGTATTTAATGTAAATAAATACATTTTCCTGGAACAACATTTTCCAAACAACAAAATAAATACATTTTCCTAGAATAACATTTTCCTTTGTCACTGTTATTTAATGTAAATACCAGTGACATAGGAAAATGTTGTTCTTAAATAGCTCTATTTCCTTTTTCTTTTTTGTACTATAATTGTTATATATAATATATCCATATATGTCACAGATACAGCAATACATTATATATGTGTTTTGTGTATATGTATATATATATTGTGTGTGTACATATATGTAATCACTAATTATATTGCTAATTATATTGCTATATATAATTGTATGTCTTTGAAGGAAACTGAGAGAAGAAAGAAAACCAAGTATATATACAAATAGGGCTTGTTACATTAAACTTCCTATTTACCATTTCTGCTTCTATCTTATCTGTCCCAAACTATTTCCTGTCTGATTTCACCATCTTGAATTTTCCATGAAACTTGCAATAATTCCAATCACCACCTTTGTTCTCTACTCATTGCAATTATACTTCATTAATAACTTGGCTTATTATCTTACCTCTAGTACATCCCTTCCAAGCTTGAACACTACCATCCTTGTTGGTATATTTAAAATATATACCTGCATTTTAATAGCAAGTTATATTGAGGTCTATCACTTTTAAAATGGTCACTTTATATTTCACATCTGAGGTCCTTCCTTTTATTTATACATTACTTTTTAGCATCTAGAGCATTCTTTGGCTTCTACATAAACCCCATTTATGACTATTTAGAAGAAAGGTTAAAATTAACCTGAATAACTAAGGTCCCCATTATTCCTTGGGAATTCTGGTCAACATGTCTTAGTCAAATTAATAAAAACTGGTGTTGTGTGTTAAGAAAAGAAAAAATAATTTTAGTGAAAATAAAAACACAACATTATAGATTATGGAGAAACCATTTTCAATACTATGTATAAAATATAACACAAATCCATTTGCTAAAAATCAATTCATGAAAAATCATTTTTCTGAGAGTCAATTCACAAAATAACCAATTACCCAATGACATATAAAGTAATACGTTTATAAACTGAAAACATAATAGTTCATTTATTTTGAATGACATTTAATTATCTTATACCATATGTGATTATCCTTGCTATGTTTTTATTAAGTAGAATATGCTATTTCAGCCTCTGATGATTAACACGTGTTACAATGTATTTTCTGGTCATTAAACTTTTGTAATAAAATTTTTGAGCAACACATGGGAAGGAATATTTTAGGTTTTATTTGGACTTAGAATAGTAAATTAGCTACCTTATATACATTATACTATTTTGAGAACATATTTAAGAATATAGTTATTAACTGATTATAGCACTGTTCTTGAGAATTATGTCACGGAACTTCCTAAAAAAAATTTACTCTTCTTTAGGCATCTCTGAAAATAAGGCATCTTGGATGCAATATAAAATATACTTACAGTAATGCCAATACACCTTAAGCATCTAATTTTTATTATAATGAGAAAGGATTGCAATATATACAATAAAAAATGAACTCACTTCTGTGGGAAAGGAAGAGAGATGATTAAATGACAAGTCAATATATACCAATGAGGAAGCCAAAAGTGTTAAGTCTGGACAATTGGAGATAAAAAAACCCTAAAAGAAAGTGACAAGAGGTAAGAGGTTAATTGTTAGTAATGCACAAAATATTTTATACACAAGTAAATGAAAGAGCACATAATCTAAGTGAAAATGTTTGACCCAATACACTAACAAGTCTATGCTCACCTTCCATTAGTTTATTTTAGTCTGTCATCTTAATAATTTCTTAAATATGTGAAGGAAGAAACAAAATAGAAAAAATACTAAGTATTTATGTATGTAATAACTAAAGTGTTATATCTATGACAGACATTATTTCAATTAATAACAAGCAAACACTTATTGAGTATCTACAATATGCTGGGATATAATTAAATCTATTTTATACTTAATTTTCTCTTTACCCCATTTTTTCATGTCTCTACTTCTATTTCTCTGTTATTTTTCTATGAATCTAACACCTATCTAAAATTTCATTCTTGACTACACCGATGTCTGATTGAGAAAATATTATGCCTTGATATAAACCAAGGCAATGAAATGTTTTATAATTGCTTTGGATTGAGCATTTTTTTTAACTTAGTTGGCGGAATGAAGACCAGCTAGGAGAGATAGATTTAGCAATGCCACATGAATGTGGTCCTGGGAAATTTCTACTGTAACAGAAAAGACCCCTTCAATATCATGGAATTTTAAGTTAGAAAACATAAGGCAAAAATAATTGATAATGTAATATGAAATTGTCATTAAAAGAATCTAGCATACCTTAAGACTAAGTGCATTTCTTTCGTACATTTTACAGTTTTGTATGGCCAGGTTGATCATAGCTGCTACTGTTTCATCTTGTGTTGCTGCAACAGTCTTAAAACCATCAGAACGCATGGATTGTATCAATGTGTCACTTCCTTTTCTAAATGTAGTGAGGACTAAATAAAATAGGACAAAACATGAAATTTAAATGTGTTATCACGTAGAGTGAAAGTTAACCATCATCATAAACAGTTATTATAAATAGATTAGTTGTATAGCCTTTGGATGAGATTCCCATCCAACCCCATTATTGTTTCTGTTTGTCAAACTGGGTTTTGTTTTTGTTGTTGAAAATTAGACAACACAATTTTCATTTAAAAAGGAAATCATATACTCATAGATTTCTACCTGGGTAATTTGGATGCCATTAATATCATTCTTCTTGTACTATATGTACAAACATATTTTGAAAGCATCTACTATGAATTACATAAACCACTCCTTGATTCACAAAACTAATTATGGGTATCATATAAGCATAACTCAGATATCACCTCCCAAGGAGCAGTATCAGATCTTTCCTTAATATTATCATAATCCTAGATATATGATTCAAACATCATATGTAATTTGGCTCTTTCCTCATTGTGAAGATGCCATACAAGAAAGGAAAAAAATGAATAGTTGAAGGTTAATCAGAGATCATCAAAATTTACTTTCTCATGACTTAGTGAGTTTCATGTTACATCAAAAATGGCCTATAATTTTGAGTAGTTTTTCTATGGAGTTTTTAGGGTTTTGTATATATATTATCATATCGTCTGCAAATAGAGACAGTTTAATTTCTTCTTTTCCTATTTGGATCCCTTGAATGTCTTTCTCTTGTCTAATTGCTCTGGCTAGGACTTCCAGTATTATATTGAAAAGTAATGGTGAGAGTGGACATCCTTGCCTTGTGCCTG
>PVIJ01025707.1:0-10239 GCA_004024925.1 Scalopus aquaticus
ATCCATTTCGCTGCAAATTGCATGTGTTTATCTTCTTTCCATGCTGAATAGTATTCCATTGTGTATATATATGCACCACATCTTCTTGATCCAATCATCTATTTTTGGACATCTGGGTTGCTTCCATACCTTTGCTATTGTGAACAGTGCCACAATGAACATACAGGTGCATGTATCCTTTCAGATTAGTGTTTTTGTGTCCTTTGGGTAAATTCCCAAAAGTGGGATTGCTGGGTCGTATGGAAGCTCCATGTTTAGCAGTTTGAGGAATCGCCATACAGCTTTCCATAGTGGTTGGACCAGTTCACATTCCCACCAGCAGTGTAGAAGAGTTCCTTTTTCTCCACGTCCTTTCCAGCATTTGTTGTTGCCTGTATTTTTAATGTGTGCCATCTTCACCGGTGTGAGGTGGTATCTCATAGTGGTTTTGATTTGCATTTCCTTGATTATAAGTGATGTTGAACATTTTTTCATGTACCTGTTGGCCATTTGCTTTTCTTCTTTGGAGAAGTGTCTTTTTAGCTCTTCTGCCCATTTTTTAACTGTATTGTTAGCTTTGTTTTTGTTGAGTTGTGTGAGTTCCTTGTAAATTTTTGTTATCAGTCCTTTATCAGATGTATTGTGTGCAAAGATCTTTTCCCAGTTGGTAGGGTGTCTGTTAATTTTGGTTAATGTCTCTTTTGCTGTACAGAAGCTTTATATTTTGATGTAATCCCATCTATTTATCTTGTCTTTCACTTCCTTTGCTTTGAGGGATGTGTCTTTCAAGATTTTGCTGAGATGTATGTTGTGTAGAGTTTTGCCTATATTTTCTTCTATACATTTTATGGTTTCAGGTGTTACATCCAGGTCTTTTATCCATTTTGAGTTGACTTTTGTGCAGGGTGTGAGGTAGTAGTCTAGCTTCATTTTTTTGCATGTGGCTGTCCAGTTTTCCCAGCACCATTTATTGAATAGACTGTTCTTGTTTCACTGCATAAACTACAAAACTCTGTTGAAAGAAATAGAAGAGATAGAAGGAGATAGAAAGGAGATAGAAAGGCATCCCTTGCTCATGGATTGGAAGGATTAACATTATCAAAATGGCAGTCCTACCAAAAGCAATTTACAGATTCAATGCTATTCCAATAAAAATCTCAATGACATTCTTCAAAGAAATAGATCGACTACTGATGAAATGTATATGGAACCACAAAAACCTCGCACAGCTAAAGCCCTACTAACTAAAAGGAAAGAAAACGGAGGAATTTCACTCCCTGATATCAAACTATACTACAAAGCCATAATAATTAAATCAGCATGGTACTGGAACAAAAACAGACAGAAAGACCAATGGAACTGAATAGAATATCCAGAATTAAAGCCACATATCTATGAACAACTAATCTTTGACAAAGGAGCAATGAAAATGCCTTCTTGACAATTGCGAAGTTTCTTTAAAAATTAAACATGCCGGGCCTCCTTGGTGGCTCAAGGGTTAAAGTCTTTGCTATCACCAGCCACTGCCGCATGAGTTCTATCCCCTGCGAGGGAGCTTCCCACATGGCACAGCAGACCTCTCCTGTCTTGCCCACTGCTCTCCTCAGCAGTAGATCCTCCTGTTCTGTTCCCCACTCTGTCTCTGGTGAATTCTCTCACTCCCCCACCTCTGGCCTACACTCCAGTTCTTGTATGCATAAATAAATAAAAATAAATCTTAAAAAAATTAAACATGCAGGGCCTCCCTGTTGGTGCAGCACTTAAGCGCTGCACTATAGAGCTGTTGGCAGCGGTGACGTGAGTTCGACACCTGGCCTGGGAGATTCCCACATGGCACGGCAGACCTCTCCTGCCTCCCCCGCTGCTCCCCTCAGCAGTGTATTTCCATTGATCTTCCTGTTCTGCTCCCGACTCTGTCTCTAGTGAACCCTCTTGCCGCCCCACACCTCTGACCTGTACCCCAGCCTGTATGCATAAATAAATAAATCTTTTAAAAAATTGAACATGCAATTACCATTTGACATAGTGATTACATTAGTGGACTTTTATCCCAGAGAAATAAACACTTATATCCATACAAAAAAATTGTATATGGGGGCTTCCCTGGTGGCGCAATTGGTTAAGTGCATTACTATGACGCTATCCACAGCCACTGCAGCAGGAGTTCGATCCCCAGCCGGGGAGATTCCCACATGGCACAGCAGACCTCTCCTGCTTCGCCCACTGCTCCCCTCAGCATTGTATTTCAGTAGATCTGCCTGTTCTGCTCCCCACTTTGTCTCTGCTGAGTCCTCTCACCACTCCACACCTCTGGCCTACAACCTAGCTTGTATACAAAATAAATAAATCTTTAAAAAAAATTGTATATGAACATTTATGTGGTTTATTCATAGCTTAAAAAACCCAGATTCTCTTCAACAGGTGAATGGTTAAGCAAATGGTAGTATATTCATACCAGATACCACCACACAGGAACAAATTATCAATACACACATAAGCATTATAGTGATTGCAAAATATCTATTCAAAATTTCCCATAAAGTGTGATTCTACTTATGTGTTATTCTTGAAAAAACAAAATGAAAGTTTCAAAGATCAGTGGTTCCCAAAGATGAGGGGTAGTGGTAGGATGTGAGTAGAAAATAATAACATAAGGGAATTTGGGTGGTTAATGTAATTTTCCTTTATTATTATTGTAGTTATGGTTATATAATGTATACCTGTGTTAAAATTTATAGACTTATGCAAAAATTTATTTTTACTTTAACTTCTAAAATAAATTTAATATAAAAATAACAGCCATGCAGAGTTAATGAAATATGGATCTAGCTCAAATATAGTGGAGTAGAGCCAGAACGTAAAGGACCTTGGATGTCCAACAGAAAAATTTAGTATTTATTCATCAAACAGCAGAGAGGAAATGCAGGTTTATAAGTTGGGCAGTGCAAAGACAGTTGTCACGTTAAGGAGGAATGTCCTGCAGGAAAGGTTAACACAACAGTCTTCGATTACTTAGTCGCTGCACATCCTCCCAATAGACCTGTATTCAGGATTTGCCTTTGTCCAGTTCCTGGTGTATGATCTCTGAGCTGTTGGAATATTCTACCTGGCAAGAATGTTTTTGAATGTTTTGACCCACATGGTACAGGTTTAATCACTTAGTTTACCTTAAAATGTAATTTTTAGTGAAAGTCCGATTTGTTCTGCAGGGCTGGATTCTGAGTAGTTTAGGTAAATCATGCAGTTACTGCATGCTTGTGTGACTGACCTCCAATAAAAATCCTGAACCCCAAGGCTCAAGTGAGAGTCTCTGGTTAGCAACACTCTGTATATGTTGTCCAAGTTCTTACTGGGAAAATCAAGTATGTACATAGGATTCCACATAAAGCTTGCATGATTTCTCCTAGATTTTCCCCTTCTGTCATTTCCTTTTGCTGATTTTAATCCATATCCTTTTGTTTTAACAAACTGATACTATGAGTATAGCAATTGTTCAAAGTCCCATGAGTCATTCTAGTGAACCACTAAACCTAAGGGTGGTTTTGGAGATATCCAATACAGGTATATGTTCATTAAAGGGTAAATTCACCAAGATATTAAAATTCTAAATTTGTATGTACTTAAAAACAAAGACTCAAGTTACAGGAAGCATAAATAGAACCAGAAAAGAAAAAGACAATCACAGTTAAAATGGAAGACTTCAAGAACTGTCTCTCAGTAACAGAATAACAAGACTGAAAATGAGCAAAGATACAAAAATGTATACCACCAACTGTCTACTTGATGTTTACAGAACAGTCCACCCAACAAAAAAAAATACATCCTTAGGTGCATATGGAACATTCTTTAAGGTAAGCTATATTTGATTTTGTAAATCAAAAGAAAAAAAAGAATTGCAATCACACAAGTATGTTCTATGAGAAGGATTTAAAATAGAAATCAGTAATAGTAGTATTAGTATAACAGAATGAACCCCAACCACTTAGAAACTAAATAACAGACTTCTAAATAACCCATGGGTCAAATAGGCTGTCTTCCAGGGAGATTAATACAAATATGGAAAGAGTAGGATAAAGCTGTGCTAGAAGGAAATATAACATCTAAATTCTTTAAACATCAAAATTCTGTAATATAAACTGTAATCCTTTGAAACTAGAAAGAGCAAAATAAGCAAACACAAACAATGAAGAAAATAATAAACATGATAGGGAAAATTAACAAATTTGAAAACAATAGAAAAATCAAAACCAAAAGCTATCTCTTTGAAAGTATCAGTAAAATTGATCAACTTCTAGGAAGAATGAAAAAAAAAAAAAACAGAAGACAAACACACCAATATCCAGAAAGGAAGAGTGTGTGTAACCATAGACACTAAAAATATATCAAGGAAATATTAGCAACTGTTGAAATAAGCTCAAAACTGAGATGAAAGGGACCAATTCCTAAGTAACACAAATTACTACAAATCATACAATATGAAAAATGTAATTTGAAAAAGCATACAACTCTTTTTAAAAAATTGAATTTTGTTGTTAATGATTGTTTGAAGAAAGATCACACCCAAATGATTCACCTAGCAAATTCCAACAAGTGCATTTTTTAAAGAATTAGTGCCAATTGTACACAGTTGTTTCCAGTATGTAGTAAAAAAGAGAACACTTTTCAACTCATTTTATGAATTCATTAATCCAAAACCATATGGTAAAGTACATGGAAATTATAGAACAGTATCCTTCAGGAGCATAGATGAAAAATTTGAATAAATAAGCAAAATATTCACAACCTGAATATAGCAACATTTTATGAAAATAATACACCATGATTAAGGATTGTTCCACAAATGAAAGACTAGTTCTATATTTGAATATCAGTGCCAGTTTCCATATAGAATGTCTAATGGATAAAGTGTATATGATCATATCAGTAATTCAAATCCAAATTCAAAATGACAGAGTATAAGCTCTTTTCATGATAAAATTTCTCAGCAACTAGTTACAGAATATATCTTTCTCAACTTAATAAAAGTCATGTATAGCTTTCAATAATCCCTTAAATATAAATGGACTAAATTGTCCAGTCAAAAGACTGTGACAAAAAAACAAGACCCAGAGAGTATGCTGCTTCTATGAGAACCACTTCCATCCCATGAAGGGGTGGAAGGTGATACTCAATGCAAATATAAACAAAAAGAGGACTGGGATAGCAATACTAGTATCACACAAAATGGATTTTTAAATAAAGGCTATACTAAATGGGCCTCCCTGGTGGTGCAATGGGTTAAGTTGCAGCACTATGAAGCTATCCAGAGCCACTGCAACATGAGTTCGATACCTGCCAGGGAGCTTCCCACATGGCACAGCAGACCTCTCCTGCCCCGCCCACTGCTCCCCTCAGCAGTGTATTTCAGTTGATCTGCCTGTTCTGCTCCCCAATCTGTCTCTGGTGAATCCTCTCACCCCCCACACCTCTGACCTACACCCAGGCTTGTAAGCATAAATAAATAAATCTTTTAAAAAATACTATACTAAATGACAAAACTGGCAACTATATAATGATAAAGGGGTCAATCTATCAAGAAAATATAATAGTCATTAATATATATGTGCACCCAACAAAGAAGATCCAAAATATGTAAAGCCAGTATTAACCAACCTAGTGAAAGAATTTGACAGCAAAACATACTAGTAGGGCATGTTAGAATACATCCAGAATGAAAAGAAACAGCAGTTTTAAATGACATATTAGGCCAGATGAACTTAATAGATACTACAGAGCATTCCATCTGGAAATAACAGAAAATGCACTCTTCTCAAGTGCACATGGAACAGTCTCAAAGTTAGATCGTATTTTGTGATAAGAACAAGTCTCCATAAATTTAAGAAAACTGTAATCACAGCAAGTATTGTAACCAACCAAAGTGTTAGGGAGTTAGAAATCAACAAAAGAAGAAAGCTTGAAAATTCACAAATACATGAATACACAACAGACTACTGAACAACTATTGGGTCAATGAAGAAATTTTTAAAAACGTAAAAAATATGGCCTCCCTAGTGGCACAGCGGTTAAGTGCTGTGCTGTGGAGCTGTCTGTCGGCAGCTGCAACGCAATTTCGAAGCCTAGCCGAGGAGATTCCCACATGGCACGGCAGACCTCTCCTGCCTCGCTCACTGCTCCCCTCAACAGTGTATTTCCATTGATCTGCCTGTTCTGCTCCCCACTCTGTCTCTGGTGAACCCTCTCGACGCCCCACGCCTCTGGCCTGTACCCCACCTTGTCTGCATAAATAAATAAATCTTTTTTAAAAAATGTAAAAAATACCTGAACACAAAAATGAAAATACTGCACACAAAAGTATATGGGATGCAGGAAAAATAGTAATTTCTCAATTATATATAGCAGTTTCTCAAAGAATATAACCATACACATAAAGGAACTAGAAAAAGTTGAATAAATGAAGCCCAAAGTCACTAGAGAGAAGGAAATAATAAAAATCAGATTGGAAATAAGTGAAATGGAAAACAAAAAGACAATACAAAAGAGCAGTGAAACTAAGAGCTCATTCTTTAAATAAATAAGCAAAAACAGATGATTGGATCAAGAAGATGTGGTACATATATACACAATGGAATACTATTCAGCATTCAAAGAAGATAAACACATGCAATTTGCAGCGATATGGATGGAATTAGAGGGGATCATACTCAGTGAAATAAGCCAGAAAGAAACAGAAAAATATCGAATGGTTTCACTTATAACAGGACTATAAGGAAACCAAATAGGAGAGAGACACTCAATGGGTTGGGGGGGGCGGGGGGAGGGGAGAATAAGGGCACAAAATGGAGTAGAAAAGAACACCAGGGACCATGGGGATGGATCACGGGTGAATTGGTGGTGGGCTACCCAAGGGGAATACAAAATGTAAAAGACATAAATAACAATAAAAATATATTTTTAAAAAAATAAGCAAAATGGACAGACCTTTAGCTATACTCATTAAAAAATAAGACTCAATAACATTGGAAGTGAAAGAGAAGTTACAGTGAATTCCACAAAAATACAAAGGGTCACAAAAGACTATTGTGAACACCTATATGCTAGTGGGTTGGACAGCCTTAAAGAAATGGATAAACTCTTAGAATAGTACCACATTCCAAGCATGAATCAGGAAGAAATAGGAAAATCAGAACAGGTTAGCTACTAGTAAAGAAATTGAAACAGTAATGAAAACCTCCAAAACCTTCTACACAAAAAAGTGTAGAAAACAGAAACCCAAAAACAAAAGACAATTTCATTTGGTGAATTCTAGCTAACATTCAAAGGTTTAGTACTTACCCTTCCTAAGCTATTTAGCTATTTCATAAATTGAAGAGGAGAAAATGCTTCCCAACTCATTTTACAAGACCAGAGTGACCTGATTCCAAAACCAGAGAAAGATATCACACACAAAACATTTAATATACCTTAAAGATGTAAAAAATCCTAAACAAACATTAGCAAAGTGAATTCAACAATACACTAAAGGCATCCAACACCACAATCAAGTGGGAGTCTAGTAATGCAGGATGGTTCATTATACACAAATCAACCAACATGATATGCCACATCAATAATATGAAGGATAAAAATCATAAGACTGCCTTAATAGATGCAGAGAAAGCATTTCACAAGATTCAAAATTGATATATGATTTTAAAATCCCAATAAAATGAATTAAAAGGAATGAACCTCAAATAGAAATAACAATATATGAAAAGCCCACCGCAAACATCATACCCAGAAAGTATTTTCTCTAAGATCAGGGACAAGGTAAGGTTGACCACTTCACAACTATCATTCAACATAATATTGGAAGGCTTAACCAGAGCAATTAGTCAAGAAAAGAAAAGTCATCCAAATTGGAAAGGAAGAAATGAAGCCATCACTATATGCAAATGACCTAATACTATACAGAAATATTAAAGACCACGAAAAGCATAGAAACAATAAATGAATACAGTACATTTCAGGCTACAAAATCAACATACAAAAATCTTTTGCATTTCTATGCAAAACAACAAATAAAGGAAGGAAAAATTAACAAACACAATCCTATCTATAATGGCAATAAAAAGAATGAAATACCTAAGAAAAATAAATTATCATCAAGGCCAAAAGACCTCTTACTGAATGGAAGATTACTGCAAAGCATATATGCAGCAAGGGATTAATATCCAAAAATATATAAAGAACTCATACAATTCAACAACAAAAAAGCAAACCAACTGAAATAGAGTAAGAGGATGTGAATTAGATCCTTCTCCAAAGAAGACATACAGATGACAAACAGGCACATGAAAAGATGCCCATCATCTCTTATAAATAGGGAAATGCAAATCAAAACAACAATGAGTTATTACCTCGCACCCGTCAGAATGGCTGTTACCCAAAAAGCAATAAGCAACACGTGTTAGAGAGCATGTGGAGACCAGGGAACAGTTGCTCTCTGCTGATGGGAATGAATATTGGTGCAGCCACTATAGAAGGCATCATGGAGATTCTTCCAAAAATTGAAAGTTCATACAACTCTACTTGATACAAAGTGAAATATATTTATTTGATTTTGGGGGATTTACTCAATGCATGCACAAACTCTAATTTGAAGAGATGTGTGGACACCCATGTTCACTGCACCATTATTCATCATTTCCAAGAGCTGGAACCAGCCTTAGTGCCTATGAAGAGAAGATTGGCTGAAGAGTGGTATATATAGACAATGGAATATTATTCAGCTGTAAAAAAGGATGAAATCCTGCTATTTGCAAGAGCATAGTTGGGTCTAGAGGGTATTATACTTACTTAAATAAAGTCAGATGATTTCACTCATGTGGTACAGGAACAAAACAAATGAATGAAATAAATAAAAGAAATGATATAAGATATAAGGTGAAAGATAGAAAATAAAGATGGTAGTTATCTTTCAGACTTCATCTATTTTTAATCATTTTGCAAGCCAAGAGGTGTACATATTTACCTATTTACTTTTTAAACTATTTTATAATAAAGCATAATAATGTATAAAAGACATCAGAAAACAGCTCAGTGCATTGTCATAGAGGCAACATTTATGTAACTTGACCCAGTTGAAGATATAAACATTGCAAAACCCCAAAAGTTAGGGTTGTATCAAGGCCTGGCAGTGATGGGTGTGGTCTGCCCCAGTTCAGACAATAGCAGTGCATTTTCTATAGAGACATTACAATCAATAAAACTATTGACTAAAAAAAAAGATGGTTGTTATCAGAAGGAAAGAGGGAAGAGGAATGGACAAATCAGGTGAAAGGTGTAAGTTGATTTTTTAATTTGCATCTCAATTTGGGGAGTTACATATTTGCTCTTCCATATGTATGCATGTTTCACTCACCCTCCACCAAACCACCTAGGTCAAGAAAACAGGGGCAAATTGTCTGCCGAAGGATAGGAATGGACATTAAGTGATTAGCTTAATGCAGAGAATACAGATGATTTAAAATTACAGATACCCAAAACTATTTAAAATTATAATAATTTTAAAAATTGCTCTCTCTCCAATACATATTTCTAATTCATCCTGCCTTAGAATTATAAAAAAAAAACTGGTAAACTTAAAAAAACAGGAAATACCAAATGCTGGCATGGATGTGGAGAAGGGAGAAGAATATTTTTTCAAATAATCATGAAATTAATTAGAGATCAATCATATTTAGATACCTAGAAAATCCCTAAATTTAGTAACATTCAGTAACAAAGTGTTGAGGAAGACATGACAGGGCACATAAGTGATCATGGAGAGAAAATTATAGCTTCCGTGTCCATATTTGAAAAGGAGAAATGATTAAAACCAGTAAAGTAAGTTTTCACCACAAGAAAGTGGGAAATAAGAGCAGGCTAGTACACTGAAAAGTTGAGAGTAGAAGTCACCGAAATTGAAAATAAACTTTACAAAAACTCAACTTGAGACGGACTTGTTAAAGAAAATGCTGTGATGCATTCAAACGTGTCCATGGATTGAGAATCTGTTCAGAAGGTGACGTCTAATTCCCTGCTCTGAGGGCGAGCTAGGCTTACTGGCATGGCTACAATGAGTAGAAAGCAGCAGGCATCCTAGGGTGTCACTTCCAAGAGCAGGGCATGGCGGCTTCTGTCTTTGTCAGTCTCTCACTGGGTTAACTTGCTTTGGGCAAACCATATGCCATGTTGAGAGGGCTCCCAAGTAGTGAGGCCCCCGCAAGGAACCGAAACCTC
>PVIJ01025708.1:0-10238 GCA_004024925.1 Scalopus aquaticus
CCACTTGAGCAGAGAGGAAGCTGGACATTCACACACAACCCTGTCTGGCACTGCTTGGTGGCCGTCTGAGTGGGACGTTCATTTTTCAGTATGTGCAGACTACAGAGCAACCTCTCTGGAAAGAGGCCATTGAGACATTTGTAAGCTAGCTGACCACACTGACATGTTAGGCCTGAGGGATACAAGTGTGTCACCCACAACTTCAGTCACCCTCATATATTGTCCTCTGGCAGCAGGAAGGCCTGATGGGGGAGGTTATGCCAGGTCTACTACTCTGCGAGGAGGACCAAAGTGTTTCCTATCTACAGTGAGAGACAGAGATGAAGACATACAAATACACACACACACACCACCACCACCACCAGCACCACCACACCACACTACACCACACCACACACACCCATTGGGACTAATATTCAACCTGAGGCCCAACCAGAGAAATGTGTTGAAAATAGGTCATCAAAGTAGGTGATAGAGACAAGCATTTTTGGCCAAGTATGTAGCAAAATGTACTTTAGAGCCAAGAAATCTGGGAGGAAATAATGACATGGGTCTATCAGTTCTCAGAACAAACTCCAGACAGTGAAATTCTTGCAAGGCTACCCCAGGGCAAGCTAAGCCAACTCTGGCACCCCAGATGAGAGGCAGGTCCCTACCCCCTTCTGACCTGCATATGGGCGCTGGCTGGGATGGGCCAGGAATCAGTGCCTCTCAGGTTACCTCAGCTGGTTCTGGGGCTGCAGTAGGCAGACTGAATGGGCTAGAGTCTTTGGCGTGCATTGGTCCCTTTGGCATGCATTTGGCAGTCATTCTTCTGCTAAAGGGCGTTGCCGTGACTATTATTGCTAGTGACCAGAGGTTGCAGCCATGGAATTGCTGATGGCTTTAAGTCTCTTGGGTATGTTGGCTCCAAGAATCCTGGCTGGCATCAGGCCACGGCACAAGACCTGGACAAGAACTCTGCTGCTATGGCTTCCAAACCTCAGGTCCGTGGGCTCCTGAGGCTCCCAGGTATAGAAGTCAGGGGTCTGTGAATTTGAACAGGAACAAAGTCATGGCCTCCATTTCCTTAATCTCTGAGTGACATTTATCTCTTCTTTTTTTAAAAAATAAAGATTTATTTCATTTATGCATAGAAGAAGGCCAGAGGTGTGGGGGGGTGTGTGTGAGAGGATTCACCAGAGACAGAGTGGGGAGCAGAACAGGCAGATCTTGGACATATACACTGCTGGGGGCTGGGGGCAGTGGGTGAGACAGGAGAGGTCTGCTGCACCATGTGGATTAGCTCCCTGGCTGTGGATCGAACTCAAGCCACAGTGGCTGCGGATAGCTTGATAGCACTGAGACTTAGCCCCTGCGCCATCAAGGAAGTCCATAGCTCTTCTTTCAATTATGAAAGTGCACAACAAATCCAGTAAGTAGCCAGTACTTGTACCTCTGTCACCAGTAGAAAGCACAGCTTCCCATGGCAGCTGTTGCAGAAACTCTGCAATATTCTTTATACTCAGACAGCTTTGAAATTATAGTGATTAGGCTCATCAAATATATCTTATTCACTGCATTAATATGAAGATATACACACACATATATTTGTACACAGGCATACCTTGTTTTAGCACGCTCCACTTTCTGTGCTCTGCAAACATTGAAGTTTTTTGCAAATTGAAGGTTTGTGGCCACCCTGCATTGAACAAGTCTGTTAGCACCATTTTTTCTGGCAGCTCAGATGACAGCAATTTTTAGCGATATAGTATTTTTAAATTAAGGTATGCAAGCTGTTTTTTAGACATAATGCACACTTAACCTACACAGTATAGTAAACATAACCCTTAAATGCACAGGGACTGGCTTTATGACCATTTTCACGTTACTCTGATGGTCTGGAAACAAACCTGCACTATCTCCAAGGTGTACCTGTACCATCACAAGTTTCTTTGCAAACGTCTGGACTTCATTTTACACATTTCTAAGATGTTACTTTAAGAACGAGTCCCCAGGCTCCAAAGACTGCTGAAAGAGGCCAGAGCATGGAAAGGGTTAAAAGCGTAGGCAGGTCCTCAAATACCAGGAGGTACAGGTCAAGCCTGGCACCTGCCACCTGGCAGACCACAGGTGGAACACACGAGAAGAGAATCACACACTTCGCATCTCCACTGACACATTGCTGAGGATTCGCTCAAACGCCTAAGCTCCTGGGTTTTCCCGGAACCCACTAAAGGGGAGGAACCTGGAAATCGACGTCTAGGCAGCCAGGGGGGTGCAGTAGCCTCGCTTTGCGTGGCCTAGGAGGCAGGACATGCTCAGAGCCTGCATCTTACCCAGCATTCTACCCCGCCCATTTCCCCCGCTGCACCTCGTGCTGCCGTCCTTGGCGACGTGGTAACCAGTATCCTGGGGGTACTGGTTTTTAAGTCTGGGTTGTCCCCAGACTTAAAATCCGCTGTCCTCGCCAACCCCACAGTGTATGTCTTCTCCACAGGAAGGGCGCGTGGGGTCCCTGCCATGGAGGGATATAACCCAAATTTCCACCAGGGGGCGCTAGGCGTGCAGGCTCGAGGGAGCCCGTTGGCCTTTGCCTGCCCTAAGGTGGCGCCCTGCAAAGACAGACCTGAGGTGGCCAGCCCCCGCCCACTCCTCCTCCTGCCTTGTTTTTCCCTCTTTACTGACCACTGTCTGCTTATCTCTTATCTATCCTCTATCTCTTGTCTCTTATCTATCTCTTATCTATCCGTCTCTTTCTTTTAATCTTTGTCACTTTTTCTGTCTCTTTCCTTTCTCTCCCTCTAATTCTGGTTCTAATTCTCTTTGTCTCTCTGTGTTCTTCTCTCTTTATGTATCTTTTTTTGTCTCTCTCTGAAACTTTGTCTCTCTTCTCTCCCTCCTTACATGCAGGCAGGCACGCAAGCACGCACACTTCCCTCCTAAGACCACAGGCAGTTCTTTGGTGCAGGAGCCAATCCTGCAACTCAAGAAGCAGCGATTCTGAAGAGGGACAGCCGGGTGGGGTCTGTCTTTCAGGCTCTCTGGTGACTGATTCCTCCTCCAGGTAGCCTCCTTGCTCGATGCAGTGCGCCTGCAGCCTGGGCAGTGGCGTGGAGAGACAAGCACAGGTGCAGCACTAAAGACCGTTGTCCATCTACCACAGATTAGTAGCTGGGCAAGCTACTAAGCCTCCCTGGGCCTCACGGATTCGGCCATCTTGGGCTTTAGTAGGGTTCTTGTGAGACCTGGAATGTATGGTCAGCAGCTTTTGAAATGGCTCCAGTGGCTGCTGTCTTCACAGCACCCTGTGCAGTCCCCTCCCCCACCATGGGCCAGACTTAGTGACTTGCTTCTGGCACATGGGATGTCACCAAAATGATGGGATTGCACTTCTGAGGTTGGGTCACCCAAGACGTGATTTCCACCTCTTAGCTCTTACTCTGGTGTTCTCGCTGGCTCTGACAAAGCTACCATGTTGTAAGCTGTGTGGTAGAGGTAGCCACACAATGCAGAACTGAGGCCTCTGGCCAACAGCCAGCCAAGAACTGAGGCTCTTAGCCCAATGGAATCAGCCCAACAACTTTGGGTCTCAGAAGGAGATTGTCTCCCAGTTGAGCTTTGAAATGACTCCAGTCATAGGCATTATCTTAATGCAGCCTGTATGTGGGCCCTGAAGCTGAGGACCCACCTAACCTGCCTTCGGAAGCTGACTCACAGACACTAGGAGATCATAAATGGAAGTTATCTAGGTCACCAGACTTTGTGATCATTTGTTATGCAGCAGTAGATAGTGAACATAAAAGAGAAAAGATCTTGTATTAGCTAGGGTAGGCTAAAGCACAATAACAAATAGACCCAAACAAACAATGGCCCATCCCTGATCCATTGTCCTAATGCACTTGCAGAATTATGAGCTCCAAAAGGTTTCCACACCATCTTGTACTTTCCCTTATTGAGTTGAACCATTGCACACGATATTTTAGACAACAATGTTTCCTGAATCAGCCAAAATTTGGTTTCTGTATCTGTAAATATTAGGTCTCATGGCATATACTGAGACTGTGGCATAAACAAAAGTTTCAGTTTTTAATTTATTTTTATCTGATACAAAGTATCCATTAAGCAGATACGCTTGGGTTATTATTGTAGCTTCATTAGGAGCCTAAATTACATTTATACTGCTGCACTGTTCTCAAACTCACCTCATAATTACAAAATGGTTGCTTCAGCTCTAGCCATCAACTCCATGTTCCAGGCAGCAGGAAAAAGTCGGGGGGGGGGGGGAAGAAGAGCCAAAGTGTGTATATCCCATCTGAGGGAACCTCTTTAAAGAGCATTCTCAGAGACTCCACCCAATGATTTCCACTTGTCTCTCACTCGCCACCCGTGTCTGCAAGGTAGGTTGGGAAATAGAGTTTCCTATGGGCATCTTGCTGCGCACAGCAACAGTGAGATTCTCTTACAAGGAGTAAGGGGAGATCAGGTAGGCAGTCAGTTGTTTCTGATACATCCTCTTACTCCCTAAGGGAGCAGGAAGATGGATTCCCACAGATCCAAATCCCAATTGGCTTTTCCATAACGGCCATTAATGGTATTGATTGAACTGTCTGTATCATTGTGCGTTTATCGCTCTGTTGAAGAATGCCCCCCAGGCCACGGCTCCTTTAGTCGAGCTAACACTGGATGAGTAGATGAGAGAGGCAGTGCTATCTCATGGACAGATGGACAGTCACTTTCCTGACCTTAGCATCAAATTGGCCAGGGCCACCTGAGATGACTGGATGAGTCAGTGTCCACAAAGCACTTTTTTTTAAGTAGTGGACTTACTTTAGATCGGTTTTAGATTCACAGCAAAATGGAGCAGATAGTACAGACAGTAATCATAATATAGACCCCTCCCCCCACTTTCCCCACTATTAACACCTCACATTAGTATGGTACATTTGTTATGATTAGTCAATCAATACCAATATAGTGTCATTAGCTACAGTCCATAATTTTATTCCGATTTCCTTAATTTTATTTATCCCTCATCCTTTTAAGTTGGTGTCAAGATTCCATCCAGGATACTATATTACATTTAGTTTCATGTCTCCTTAGACTGCTCTTGACTGACATTTTGTAAGACAATCCTTGTTTTCAATACCTCAACAGTTTTGCGTTCTGCTCAGGTATTTGGTACATGTCCTCCTGTGGGAATTTGTCTGATGTTTTCCTAATGATTTCTACTAGGGTTATTGTTTTTTGGAGGAAGACCACAGAGGTGAAGTGCCCTTTTTATCATCAGTGGTGAAATCATATTGTCATCATGATTTATGGCTGTTGAATTTGACCTTGATCTAAAGTTCCGCTTGTTAGGTCCCTCCATTGTAAAGTCACCTTCTCCCCCAACCCATCCTTTTCATACTCCATTCTTTGGAAGGAAGTCACACTTAAGGAGTGGGGAGTTATGTTCTTCCTCCTTAGAATTGAAGTATCTATATAATTGACTTGGAATGCTTCTGCGCAAGAAATTTGCCTCTTTACATGAAAACTTTAAAACCACAAGAACCTATGAGTGTTTCTTCCTTTCTCACTGCTAGACCTAAAATATTCCTATTGCATTTTTGGAAACCAGAAGCTTAGACATGTACAATTTGACTCTGTCCATGATTAAATATTAAGCAATGGTTGTGTCTAGTTAATGATGTACTTGATTTTCCTCATTGCGAGTCATCTGGTTCAGAAAACCATGAGCTGTCAAGTCTGGTCCTCTTCTTCAAAAGTGACAGGTAACGGGTGGGTGGGGGGAGTGACAGGTAACAAGTAGAACTTCATCCCCAGCTGCTCCATCCATCTCCATGAGAAGGTGTGATCTTGACACCTGCCCCTGTCACCTCAGCACACAGGTCACTTTCCAGCCAGCACTGCAGGCTGGACAGGGAGCCCGCAGAGCCCGCTTCTGCTGGCAGTGGATTTGCTGTGGTCTGCGGTCTTTGTGAGAGCGTTGCCACTACAGAGGGGGTCTTGTCCTGGCCGCAGCTGGGACAGCCCTTTAGGAGATAGGTTCTCCACAGAACTCAACACACAGCCCAGCTGCCATCTGTTTGGCCCCCTCTGACTCTCCGTGTCATAGGAACAATCTAGAACATCTTTTTTTTTTTTTAAAGATTTATTTATCTATGCATCTAAGCTGGGGTATAGGCCAGAGGCGTGGGGCAGCAAGAGGGTTCACCAAAGACACAGTGGGGAGCAGAACAGGCAGACTGACAGAAATACACTACTGAGGGGAGCAGCGGGTGAGGCAGGAGAGGTCTGCTGTGCCATGTGGGAATCTCCCCTGCCGGGCGTCGAACTTGCGTCACTGCTGCTGACAGCTCCACAGCGCAGCGCTTAACCCACTGTGCCACCAGGGAGGCCCTAGACCATCTTTTGTGATGTTTCCAACCCAGCCTGGGGCCACCGAGTCTACAGGCTGTGCCTTGTCCTCCCAAGTCCACAACTCTTGGTTTCCCCTGGATAATATGCCATTTCCTTTCCAGCCCCGCTGTTCCAAGCGGGCCTGACAGCAAGGTGGTGGGGCTGTGTGTACAGGTGCATTTCCACGCCAACTCCCTATTGACTTCATTGGCAGATCGCAGAACCACTCTGAAGCAGCTGGGAAATACACCATTTCATTACTTACCGGCACTTGGGGAGCCGTGGCCGCCAGCATGCATTACGAGGGTGGCTTTCTGCACTGGCTTTTCCCCAAAGTGCAGGGACTTCAATTTATCCCATTAAGTTGAATTGTGTCATGACCTCATTATGTTTTATCTAGGTGAATTTATAGGCTTCTCCATGCAGGGAAGTAGGGAAGGATGTTCATAAAGACAGTGAATAGTAGTTGAGACTCTCTCCCCCCGTTACTTGTATTATCTAATTTTGCTGTAATGAACCATCAATTAATTTGTAATTTACCAATAAAATATGTACTCTTATGTGAGACAGACTCTTTTCCTAGCCTGCCGATGATACGTTGGACTGTTTCAGGCAGAACTTGCTGCTCCATCTTGTAATCTTCAAATTCTGTACTTGTTGGCACTTCAAGCTGACAAGGGGCAGCAGAAGCCCGAGGCACAGGCCTGGGTGGAAGGCAGCACTGGGCTCTTCTGAATGAGCGGCTGTCTCCCTGGGCGCTGTCCTCCCAGGACCTGGGGACATGCTACATGAAGTCTGTGGACCTCTGCGCCTTTGTCACCTAAGGGCCACAGCAGAGAACCTGCACGCTTTTCTGCAATGGTGTGGCCCAGCGCCTCCGCTCCTGCATGATGCAGTCACGTTAGAACCAGGCCGTGGTGTGGAGCGTCCAGACAGGCAGCGCCGAGGCAGGCAGCGCTGCCTAAAGGTGGTGCTGCTGAGTGAGACGGATGGGGGCTGCAACCCAAACTGCCACTTAGACTCCGCGAAATTAGCTCGGGCTCTTCATCTCTCTAAGCCCAGGGTCCTCATCTGTAAAGGGAAGACGATGGCACCTGCCCAGAGCTGGGAGAAGGGAGAGAGGGGACCCCCGCTCTCTCCCTCTTCTGCCACTGCCCTTGACTCTGTTCCTGGCCGTGTCTGCTCGGGATGCCCCTAACTTGCAGGATCAAGCAATATCTGGTTGAGAAATGAAAGTAGACTCACCCCCTCGCTCGGTGGGCTAGGACGCAGCTGGTAATAAATTCAGGTGCTGTTCCAAGAGGAGACACTGGAGAAAAGCGAAGATGGGCGACGGCCACTTGCCCACCAATGGCCGTGGATGGACGCCTCGCAGGGCACTGGCATGTCACCATGTCACCTGAGAATAGTGACACTCTGAACAGTTGGTCACGTTCCCTTGGGAAATGATTTTTCTCCCAGTTTCTGTATTTCTAGTAGTTTGGTTCAGCAATAAACATGTGAGGACTTTGGGGGAAAAGAGTGAGCAGGAGCCCCTTTAAGCCTCCGGAAGTGCTGGGCACACAGTGCATATGTACGTGCTGGGGTGGGGGTAGAGCTTAAAGTGACGTGGTCATTGCCCTTTTAGACCCCACACCCTAGTCAGATGCACAGGTCCCACCCCACAGCACTAGTCTGATGACAAAACCAGCCCACCACCAACAGAAATCCAAAAAAATAATAAAAACCCAAAATACCAAAGCAAAAACCATAAAGTAAACCCTCCCTATATTTGAGAGAAACAGCGACCTACACTCACTGTCCCCAACTTCCAGTCTTCAGGGCTCAACCTCCTCTGCCCTGTGGATCATTAGTTAGGGCAAGAAAGAGCTTTAAAAAGCAAAGGAGGGGGCCTCTCTGATGGCGCAAGGGGTTAAGTCTCAGTACTATGAAGGTATCAGCAGCCACTGCAGTACGGGTTCGATCCCCGGCCATGGAGCTTCCCACATGGCACAGCAGACCTCTCCTGTCTTGCCTGCTGCTCCCCTCAGCAGTGTACTTCAGTAGATCTGCCTGTTCTGCTCCCTAGTCTGTCTCGGGTGAATCCTCTCATCCCCCATACCTCTGACTTACACAGCAGCTCTATGCCTAAATAAACAAATCTTAAAAAAAAAAAAAAAGCAAAGGACTTAAAGCCAAAACACAAAGCAAAAACAAACAATAAAAAGCCTCCCACCCACAACCCAGAGCTCTGCAGTCTCCTTCCTGGAGATGGCAGCCTCCTTCCACCAACCATTTCTGTCACAGCCTTGGAGTTAGGGCACCTCGTGCTATGGCACCTTTGGAAGGCTCATAGGCACTGGGAGGGCCCAGCAGAGCACAGGAGGCCAAGTCAAGGTCAGCTGTGCACAGCCCGAGCTCAGGCTGGAGGCCTCAGCATGCCCTTGCTCCTCCCTGCCCTGCGGTAAGCAGGTTTCCTCTGCTCTGCCGCCTGCTTTGAGCCTGGCTCAGTGCTGGCTACTGACTGAGCCTCCACTGACAAATGCAGGTTCCCTCCAGGGTGGAGAGAGACACCTGACCCTAAAAGAATTGTAGAAACAGCCCTGAGCAACACTGAGAACCTCACACTGTGGGCAAATCCATGGTGGTTGGGGTTGAGTTTCTGAAGGCAAAGGGAGTCTGAATTATATAACAGTGTGTGGTGATGCAGTTTCAGGGCATATCTGAGCCAGAACTTTCCACTGGTGTCTGAGGTACTTAGAAACCATGCAGTTAAATGGAGTTTTGTTTCAACCCTTCCTTTTCTTTTTCTCTTAATCACATTTTACTTATTTGCCATTTGTTGACAAAACTATATACCATTTTAAAATCTTTTTTACAAAACTTCGTATCTTGGTATGTGTATATACTTCACTCAGCCATCCCCCAAGATCTAGGGCCTTTGTGTTCTCTAAAATGAACCCTCCTACCCATTGCTTCTACCTCTTGCCCTTCCTCTCTGGTAACTGCCACATCTTTCAGGGTCTAAGAGTTATTTTTCTTGCTAAACTCTTCATTTTCTAGGTCTTGGTCATATTAGCAAACTGTTAAGGAAATCTTAACTACAATTTCAGGAGTTCCAAGTTAGCAAGGTCGTGGCTTGTGCTGAGGCAGAGGAACTTGAAGCCTGAAACCAGGGCGCCAGAAACTTGGTTTGGTGACTGGGACTAGGATGGGGAGGTGTTATCCTCCTTTGTGTGTCTTCAAGGGTAAAATAAAGTCTGGAAAACATTAAAAAACTTCAAAATGGAGCAGCCCTGTAATTCTGTTTTGTTATGTTACAGTTAAATGATTAGGTATAAGGCAAGGTGTTTATAATGTGCCAAAAGTTCTCTGCAGAAATCCCAGCATCTGGAGTTCAAGTTGATGCCAGAGCTCACCAGAGCCGAGGGCCCCGAGTCCACGGGAAGCCCCGCTTCTCCTGCCCTTTCCAACTGGTTTCTGGAAGGGAGCCCAGCCTCCGGGGACAAAGGGAGAGCTCACAACGCAGCTACTGATCAGCTAGGTGTTCAGTGAAAAGATGAGTCCAGCTGGCTTTGATTAAGTTCCCAAGAATCCCTGAGGCTCAGTGTGCCCAATCTTTCCAAAGTCCAGTCCAATCAGGTTTTGCTCCAGATTGAAAATTGAAAAAAAGACAGTTGCCGCTTTTAGTTCTGAGGTTTTGTTTTTTTCTATACATTGTAACAAGCTTGGGAATGACCACAAGGTGAGCAATTGGAAGAAAAGAGTTGAAACGAGCCCCTGTGGGGATCCTTTTCCTCATGAGGGGAGCTGCTGCTGCTCTGCTGGCCCCACGTCCTTCCCTGACTCCCAAACCAGTCCGGTGGGGGGGGGAGAAA